>CAIGRT010160648.1:0-16021 GCA_903798405.1 Fraxinus platypoda
ATATTAAGATGAATGTGTGTGTTATGTTTTGTACACACTTTTTAAAAGTTTGAATTATAAGAATATCTCCGATTCTCCAATTTAGATTGCATTAAAAATTTGTCACATAAGTAAAATAGATAGCGTTCGCAAAAATTCTTTTGCAGTACAATTTAAGTGGCACGTAACTCTATCTAGCTAGCATAGTAAAGGTCGTCTAGATGTAGAGACCATTAGATTAGATGATGAAGGAGTCTCCTCTCTCTCTTTCTCCCTCCTAATTCCTATTTTCTCTCTTCTTATTACTTTTTCCCTTTCCTATTAATATACATGTTAGAGAAAATTTTGAGTTATAGCCTATGTTTGGCTAATATTTTAAAACTATTTTATAATCAATCAAATCACTTTTTATAACACAGTTAGTTTGTCGGACCCACATGAAATTCTCATTTATTCATCATTCATTTCTGTCTATTTTATAATTAAATCGTTTATAAACTCTTTCAACCATACTTTATAGTTAGAATCCATTAGCGATGAATTCATACTTAGCTTCGCTAAGTTTACGAATAAGTATATCAATATGAAGTAGACCACAAAGGAATGTGTATTTAAAGAGTAGGTAAAAATTGTGGATATGATGGAGTTGGTAGATAAAAAATGGAGTTTGATCAACTTATAAGCAATTATAAACTTTGGCATTTGCCACTTAGCCATGTATTATTAGACATCATTGCGACACAAATCGTAAGCTTAGATGGCAATTCACACTGGAGATGCTCTAAGAGATGGGATTTTGCTAGAAAAGGTTGGAAGGAAGAGAGGTAAATTAAAACTAGCACGACTTAGCTCTATAATTTCTAAAAAAATTAGGACACGTTCTCTTTGCTGTTTTTCAGGTCATTTTCAATTTTCAGTTTTCGAAAACACTAAAAACTTTACTTATCTATTTTTAGAAACGAATTTCCAAAAACGAGTTTTAAATTTTCAAAGAAAATGGAAAACGTCAAAAAAGTCGTTTCGGCTGTTTTCAGTTAAAACCAAGCCAAAATTCATTTTTTTATTTTTGAAACAATTTTTCAAAATAACAAAAAGAACGCGTCTTCAGCAATCTCAAAATGGACACTCAAAACACAAAACTCAAAATGAATTCAAAACTCAAAACTCAAAGTTGTTCTTTTTCATTTTTTAAAACATATATAGTTATTTTGGATTTGAATAGGGAAAAAAGATTCCCAGTAAATCTCATTTTTTTTTCCCTTTTAAGATAAGATAACTAACTTATTTTAAAATAAGTAAATAATTTTTCTATTAATCAAAGTTGATGGCGTGAAAGTAACTTATTTTTTATTTAAGATAACTAACTTTTATTACTTAAAAGCAAGAATTAAGGAATTCAGAAATAAGTAATATATTTAAACGCGTTCAAAATAAAAGTTACCTAATTAGTTACTTGTAGATTATTACTATCGGTCGTCATTAGCAGAAACTCGTAATGCATGATGCATACATTACCTACTAATCCCTACTTCTTATAAAATCCTAATATTTCTCCAATATAATCGGTGGAGAGTGATGGCATAACAATATTCCTTTAAAAAAAAAAATCATTATAATTTCTCAAGTTCTTGCATCCTAGTACAATATAAATATTTTTTTTCCTGGTATTTCGGGCATCCTAGATGGCTATGCTAGAGTATAGCTAGCCTTCTATAAGTGGACTGTCACACATATAAAAGTGAAAATTTTAGATTATTTAAGAGTGTGATCATTCTATGGTATTAGGATTTGATCGAAAAAGAAGGCATAACCCATATGAAGCTTTTCCAATTGGCCATTCTTCTGCATAAGTTCTGCTTCACATTGTAAAATATACAAGTAATTTATGTGATTGTATTCTCTTTGCTTTTCACTCAATTCTATCTTATTGTATCATAGGAATACGAGGTTCTTTCGTGTACTTATAGGTATTATTGTCACTGCTTTTATTCACGTCTCATTTCTTTCCTGGGGTTATTGGAGTTTGAATTCCATACTATTATCTAATGATGCAGATTAGCCGCAGTCCAGCCATGGGGGATTTGGAAAACGAGTCGAAGGAGATTGAGAAAGTGGAAAAGGAGGAGCTGCAGGAAGAAGTTGAGGAGGATACAAAAAGACTTCAGCCATGGACGAAGCAGATTACAATACGTGCAGTAATTGCAAGCATATTAATTGGATCGATGTTTAGTGTAATAGCGATGAAGCTGAATCTTACAACAGGGATTACTCCAAACCTCAATGTTTCTGCTGCACTTCTTGCATTCGTGTTTGTTCGAACATGGAAAAAGTTACTTCAGAAGACAGGAATTGTGTCGATTCCTTTCACAAAACAGGAGAATACTATGATACAAACTTGTGCTGTTGCATGTTACAGTATTGCAGTTGGAGGTCTGAGGCACTTTATTTCACAAATTATAAGGGAAATTTTTGCTTTTTATTTTTTCATACTAGATTAATTCATTTAACGTTCATGGTAATTTCAGGAGGATTTGGATCTTATCTACTGGGACTGAACAAGAAAACATTTGAGCAGTCTGGTGGCTTCAGTACTGTAGGTAATTCTTCAAGCAGTATCAAGGAACCTGGGCTTGGTTGGATGACTGGCTTCCTCTTTTTAGTTTGTTTTATCGGCCTTTTTGTGTTGATTCCTCTTCGAAAGGTACACGACAAGCTCTCAGTATTACAATCGAATCTTCATAGTTCACAGTAAATTTTAACTTCTTTTCTATTTTCATACTCTCTAGTACTATTCAATTCTTGCTAACCTCGCCAAATTTTAGGCGCATGGATCTATTTTCGTTGTATGGGGATTTCTTTTCGTATCTTTTGTTGTGTTGTCATGCACCATTTTTAGCAGAAAATCGAGTTTCTAAATACAGAAAGCTATAGAATATGGAGTATTATATTTTTCAAGCGTGCTGTATTTTGATTTTCTTGAATTTGGACCACATTATACTCTGGATTCTATGCATTTTGAGTCAGATTGAAGCAATATTTTTTGCATCCACTGTTAAACTATAACTTTTCAAGTGATTATTTTAAGACTTTTAGAAGTTGTAATTGGTCCCCAGATCTTGATTATCGACTACAAGTTGACCTTTCCAAGTGGGATGGCAACTGCAGTTCTAATCAATGGATTCCATTCCAGAGGTGACAAAATGGCCAAGTAACTATAATTTTTCCTCTCTTATCGCTTTTTATTGCATTTTTATCACATGTTTCTGTGTTAGTCAAACGTAAATTTCTATTTATTTATTTATTGTTATTATTATTATTATTTTATTTTTTTTGCGCCATTTTGTAGAAAGCAAGTACGCGGTTTCTTGAAGTGTCTATCGTTCAGTTTTTTCTGGGGTTTTTTCCAGTGGTTTTACAAAGCAAAAGACGATTGTGGGTTTTCACAGTTTCCTACATTTGGACTTAAAGCTTGGAAGCAAACGTATGTCTGTAATCTGCAAAAATTGTACCAGGTTTTACAATTTACAGAGGAAATTTTCTTAGTTCTTACAACCTGCAGATGATGTTTTCTGCAGGTTTTACTTTGATTTTAGCACAACTTACATTGGAACTGGAATGATTTGTTCCCACATTGTAAATTTGTCTTTGCTTCTTGGAGCTGTGCTTTCATATGGCATGATGTGGCCACTCATAGGAAATCTTAAAGGAGAATGGTTTCCAGCAGATATGCCCGAAAGCAGCATGAAGAGTCTTAATGGTTACAAGGTTTCTTCCTTTCTTTATGTGTTCTAATCGACCTCAATCTCGTGATTGTTAAAGATTTAGTTTTACATGGTCAACCACATATTTATTAGGAACAAGACTATATTGGTGTTATTTTGTAATTGACCTAAACTTTATTTCTGGATCCTATTCAAATTGTTGGTTTTTCTACTGTCTGTCATTGTTTTCTTGGCAGGTATTCATCTCCATTGCTCTCCTTCTAGGAGATGGGCTCTATAATTTCGTGAAGATCTTACGTGTCACCCTCATTAATGTTCATGGAAGGTTAAAAAGCAGAAATCCCGACTCAGGTATAACTTAATTATACGAGACAAAGATCAACTTGAGTTTGTAGCAGGATTGTGCAGAACCTAATCATAAAATACGCTCATCTCTTTCATTCTCTTCATTATATAATTCTCACACTCTGGTGTGCATCTACAATCTTCATGTTTGCTTTGCTTGTTTTCGACGTCCGTTTTGTTTATTATTACTCTCGTCCTATAGCCGTTGCCAGAGTTAGTCAGGACAAGGCTCTCAACGATCTCAAACAAGACGAATTTTTCCTTCGAGAAAGCATTCCCATGTGGGTAGGGGCTGCTGGTTACATAACCTTGGCCCTGATATCAGTGATTGCAATTCCATTCATATTTCCAGAGCTCAAATGGTACTATGTTCTTGTAGCCTACATTTTTGCACCATCTTTAGCCTTCTGCAATGCATATGGAGCTGGTTTAACAGATATAAACATGTCCTACAATTATGGAAAAGTGGGCCTTTTTGTAATCTCTGCAGTGGCTGGGAAAGACCATGGTTTGGTAGCAGGAATGGCAGGTTGTGGGCTAGTCAAGTCCATTATTTCAGTTTCTTGCATTTTAATGCAAGATTTCAAAACAGGCCATTTGACTCTAACATCACCTAGAGCAATGCTATTAAGCCAGACACTTGGGACATTTTTGGGTTGTTTAGTTTCACCCTTAAGTTTCTTCTTATTCTATAAGGCGTTTGATATCGGGAACCCTAATGGAGAATACAAGGCCCCATATGCTATAATTTACAGAAACTTGGCAATTCTTGGAGTAGAAGGATTTTCTGCTTTGCCAAAGCATTGTTTGCAACTCTGTTATGGATTTTTCGCATTCGCAGTCGGGATTAATTTGGTTAAAGATTTTACTCCAAAGAGAATTGGAAAATGGATGCCACTTCCCACAGCAATGGCAGTACCTTTTCTAATTGGAGGGTATTTTGCTATTGATATGTGTGTAGGTACTCTGATTGTGTTTTTGTGGCATAGAATTAACTCTAAGAAGGCAGAGTTGATGGTTCCTGCTGTGGCTTCTGGTTTAATATGTGGGGATGGTCTCTGGATAGTGCCTTCATCTGTTCTTGCTTTGGCAAAAATATACCCCCCAATTTGTATGAAATTCTTGCCCGCCTAGAGGAAAGGAGAGATTAACTCTGTTGTTTGTGTGTAATTCATTGCTTCAATAAAGAATGGAATTGAACGCTATGCTCAATAATATTTTAAGATATTATCGTCATCGCCATCGCCATCGCCATCGCCCTACTTCCCACCTCTTACCCCACCAATTAAAGAAGGAAAAAGAAACTAAAAACTAAATTTAAAGACCGGAAAATAAAGGATACATTTCCTTGAAAAAGTGAAAGTATACCTTGATTATCTATTTCTAGAAATAAAGGTAGTAGATCTTTTAGCCCTTTATCACCATTGGAGAACACTTTCATAGATTGTCCATGGTTCACAATTATAGCTTCATATGTTGGGAGGATCTAGAAAATTAGTAAATTACAACTCTATTATACCACACAAACGGTCTCTTACTAGTTACAAGAAGGCAAGACAATTGAATAAAATTATTACAGTAAAACCTCGATAAATGAATGTTTGATAAATTAATAATCTCGCTTAAATAATAAAATTATTCAATCCCGACTTGAGTAAGTGCACTAAATTAATAATCTCGTTAAATGCACAAGTTGAAAATTATTTTTGAGATCCTTTAAGGCTCAACAAATATATAAAATAATAACTGCTTAAATTTATAAATGTTCATCCTAATACAAGTTAACAAACTTTTATTTTAACAATATATTTTTTTTCAATTCACCTCGTTTTGAAGCCAGTGCATGTACATTAATGTTTCATCTTTAATGTATGTGTGTACCTTTTTGTGTGATCTAATTTTGAATTTCACCATATTCAATATTTTTTTTAATTTCCTACATATATTATGGTAAAATATAATAAAAGTTATAAACATATAAAATACTCTATAAATTAAAAAAATATTCATTTATTGATAAATTAATAATTTTTCTCGATCCCAATATTATTATTTTATAGAGATTTTACTGTATCCTATTATAAACTAAGTTAGTATGACAGGACTTAAAAACGCTACACCATTCAAAAGAATAAATACACCACCAGTTTATGAAATGACTAGTATACTAACAAGTTCACCATTGTGCAACACCATGAGCACTTAACGACTAAACCCAATGTTTATGAAGCATTACTTTTTTTAAGATTTCAAGTGCTCATTTTTCAATAAAATTAGGGACAGAATATAGCCATGAAGGAAGA
Organism: Fraxinus platypoda; assembly: GCA_903798405.1. NCBI lineage: Eukaryota > Viridiplantae > Streptophyta > Magnoliopsida > Lamiales > Oleaceae > Fraxinus > Fraxinus platypoda. The sequence goes on from CAIGRT010160648.1 coordinate 6,350, forward strand.
AACCTCTATGAATCTCAGTTCATAGCAATACTCAAAATAATTTACAAGTCTACATGAAGCAATAGTCTTTCATAGTTCATAAAAATTAGAAGGCCTCCCCCAAGAAAATGTTCGACTTGTCCAAGATAATTTACACGCGCAAAATCATCCAGTTATTATACAGGCTAAAACATCAGTCTTACCCCGAGCAAAAATTGTGTAAACTAACCGAATCGCATCAAACCATCCATCCAAATATTCCCACGACTCGGCAATCTGAGATAGAATGAAAATTTTTTTAAAAAAATCAGCAAAACAAGATTTAAAATACTTAGAAAAAGAAACCCAATTCTAGCCACACCCTAGCAGCCAGGGGAAAAAGAAACTTCAAAAGGTTTTTGGGTCTTTGAAGTTTCCTATCCTTCCAAAGATGCAATTTATGGGTTAGCTGTGGTACTCAGCAGAGAACCTCGAAGTGTGATGGAGTAACTTTAAATAAAGTACAAACATAGATTGGAAAAGCAAAAAGATTTTTTACCAAGAATATAGGTCCATGAATTGTATCAATGCAGAGGCCTGCACCAGGTGGTAAAGTAAGATCAGCACATGCCGATACAGAGATAATATCTGCAATATCAACTTTAATTGCCGACTTGTTCATCAGAACTGTATCTACTGATTTTGAAGAAAGGCTCTGCGAAAGCTGTCTTTGCTCGACTTTGTTCATCTGTGGGAGAAGGATAGACATTGATTACAGAAAGTATACTCTCATAACAACGAATTGAAATCATCGTGATTCACATAAATCAGTAAATCTACAGAAACTAAATTGCTTTTCATTGTGATTCACATGATCAGGAAACCACGTAATGAACTTCCTCAAATCTGAATAAGCTTATTTGATGAAGAATTTCTTTTAGAAGTGAACAAATGGGAAATACATTTCCTACCACCCGACTTAAATGTAAATGAACTTCCAAGATAGAGAGGGTGAGAGATAATTATCAGAGAAAATTGCACGAGAATCAAGTTTGAATTGTAAAGATTTGGAATGGTCATTGGTCAATACATTATGTACTAGTTATATTCTGCAGATCTAATGATGAGCAAGAGAAATAGTATCATGATATTTAGCTATGAGTGGGTCAAACTAATATGCTTGTGAAATGGTAGAGTTCCTCTTTTATCTTCAAGAATAAACTTCGGCACAATGAAAATGTTTGAGAACAAAGGTAAGCTGTGTATTTATCTCATTTCAATGGAAGATGCGAACTTCTACCTGTCGAAGACAATCATGATTTAGCACAAATTGAGAAAGTTTCCAGTCACCGTGAGGTGCAATTGGATTTCCCACAGGTGGTGCAGACAGATATCCAACCTTCAGATAGGGTAGAGGCAGCTGAAAATCCATAAATCTCGTCAGAATAATTACTTAAAAAATAATTCTGAAAATGATTTTTCTTCAGAAAGAAAATAAATGAAAAGAGAATTATTTGCAGCACCCCAGGATATAACCCCTGCATTTACCCCCAATAAATCTCGTTCGGCATTTTTGTTTTGCAACAGTAAGCAAAAAGGAGATTAATACATATACCAGTGCAAATGTTGGGGAAAAAAAAGACGATTTACTAGAAATATTCAGTCTCCAGACCAAGACAATGAGATATAAATGCAAAGAGTAGCGATTTAGCTCACTCAAATAAAATACTTCCGCTGAGAATTTTTGGTGAATCACTGGCCCAAAAACTAAGACCTAAGGCTGACTGCAGTCATTTCTTTTTGGCCACTATTTCTAAATGATTCTATGAATCATAATGACCACCATATACAACCGAATATTACTGATAAGGTTTGATAAAAAGCTCCAAGTCTCACATCTTTAATTGACATAAACCATGAAATTTGGCATATACAGATTATGAAAACGTTGAGAAGACAAAACTTAAAAAGCAAAACTCACCATTGATCGCACGAGCTTCAACGCACTAGTGTAAACCTGTAGTACAACGCAGAAATAAGTGATGTATACTTCAGTACATATAAAAATGTGTATTGTTGGCAATAACTCATTTCTTCCAGCTGAACAAGTTAAAAGTGGAAAAAAAAAAAAAGAAAGAAAGAAAGTTTGCCAGTGGCTTTATTTTGACTTTACTTTTCCTACAATCTTCAGTGTTTTATAGAAAAAGAGAAAATAAGAGTAAAGTAAGGAGAGAGTCAGGCGACAGACTTTATTGATGCAGAGAAATTAATCATTTCCTAATCATAAGAAATAGTATCAACTAGTGCATAGGCTTAGCCATAATCTAAAAGAACAGAGACAACAACAAAACAAGACAGTAAAATGAAAAGGATGTAATAGAAAATTATTCTGTTTCATGTAATTGGATCTGCATACTGAGTAATTTGGTTTCAGTGCATGTGCAGCTGCAATGTAGATAGCAGACTGGCTGTATAACTCATCAGGGGAGACCTCCTTTGCATTCATGGATCCTCCGGTTCTTGCCATGTCCTCTGCTAATCCATACTGCAAGGCACACAAGATAAGAACGATCTGTATTAAATCCTTGATTTGTTCATCCCCCTTTATATTATGTTTTTAAAGTAATGAAGGACAAAGTAAATGATAAACCAACCAGAACAGTGCCAAGGTTGTATATTGCCCTATGAAAATCGAATTGCAACTGTATTGCAGCACGGAACTGCATTTGAATACAAGCAAAGTACATTAAGTTAGCAGAGGAAACCATAGTTATGAAACCCAAACCGAACGTTGACCTGGTCAGGACACCGGTTCACTGGCCAATCACCACATATAAGTAAAAAACATTCTTTAAATGAAAAGATGTTGATATATATACTATTAAGTTCGAAAGTTAGGCATATCATAACTTAACAATGCATTGCATTGCATAAAAGAAATAGCATACTAACAAAAAGATGGAAAATGATCAAGTACTCTCTCTTTTTATTATTTATTTATTTTTATTTTTTTGCAAATCAAATCAATGACATATCCTTAATTTTTTCTCTTTTTCCAAGCTCCTTCATATTTTTATTTATTTTGTCACAACATCTTATTAATTACAACATCTGATAATGATTAGTATGATGGCTATCATAAACTAACACAATTTGATAGTAAGTTAGATATATACCATAATGTCCCATCCCCCTTCTTTTTTTCTTCCCCGTGCATATTATTTATCAAAATCAACTTAAAAACATCATCTGAAACACAGAATTCGGGATGATTTCTACAACATGCATTTGAGGATGAATTTACTACCCAGCCCGATTTACCAAAATGGGTAGCCAGTTTTAGACAGACCTGCCTGGATCAGTGGGTTTTGACCCGTATTATGTAAAACTTTCCAAAAATTGGAATTAGGTTCACCAGTTTCCGGATTGAACCTGTCGATCCGGTGTGTTTTTTAATGACAGTGGAGCAGAAAAAAAATTGCTCCAGATCTTATTTTTAAAATTCACCTCACTCTGCTAAGTCAAATGGTTTCTATACCTTATTGATTGCAGTTTTTACAATGGTCTGTTTTTCTCGAGCAGGGACAATTGCACTGAGTTCCTGAAATATAAATTCGAAGCATAAAATTATATACCAAACTTAAGGCACAATACATTTAGTCAAAGAAACATGAAATAGAACACCAATTATTGGACTCTTATAACAACATAAACCCAAAATGACAAGCAATTAAATGGTTGGTTTAGAACGAAATCGTGCAAAAGTACCTGCAGAGCAAGCCCCCAGTTGTTAAGTGCCTGGAACAAAAATTCTCTCTTAGTTAGAAATATCAAGGAAAAAAAATTCATCTGTTCCATGAGGAAAAAGAGAGAAAACACGGTAGCTTCTATGAAAGGAAGCGAATATGAGAAATGTTATATTGCAAGTGATACAATAAAATAGTTAGAAATTTTGCGTGGTTCGTAAATGTTGAACTACCAAATATAATAAGAAAAGACAGGAAGATGGGAAACAATCTGAAGTTTTGGCAATTGAAAAAGGAACATTGGAAAGTATTTTTCACAAGCTGATCCAAAGTTTCAGCAGAAAATGCCATTTCTTGGTTTATTCAGACATAATTACTCAATATATTACCTGAGGACTATTCCAATTGAGTTGAACTGCCTTTTCATAATTCTTTGTAGCCTGAAATTAGACATAAACAAAGAAACAACATTTTCAAATTGGTTTATTGTGTCCTCTTTGATAGAAATTTATTCAAAGGGAGCTCTATATTGACTTCGACATGTCCCCAACATCCATACTATCCAGCTAAGTTAAAAGTCATGATGAAGAAAATCGTAAACTTGACAGTCAGACTATATATATGTATAGCATCTGAGATATATTTCAGGAAAAATCCCAAACCTGTTTCCAAAGTTCCTCAGCTTCCTTGGTACGACCCCGTATTTTCGCCCGATCAGAGATTGCTATAGCCCAATTATAATAAGCCTTATACCAAGATGAATAAGAATGTCATTTTAAGTGAATATATAACTTATATATAGTTATATACAAGAATAAACATTGTAAAATAACTTCTCAAGGTAAATTTTAAATCCAATCTTAAGTAAGACCAGTATAAATCACCCAGACAACAAATTATCTTGCATCTCAGTTTTCTCCTTAAAACAACAGAAACTGCTGCACAAGTGTATGTAGATCCATATGTAAACAAACCGCATGAGGACGTACACATCTGCACAATCTCATGGACAAAAACTGACAATTTAGAGAACCGTGATACTGCCTAGATTGGACTTTCCATTTAAATATGGTGCACCAAAGAAGAAAAAAGCTGCATTATTATCTTCCTTCTATTTTCCATCTGCAAGAGATTCTATTGCAGTTGCATGGAAATTATATCCACTCTTTTAGCATAGCATTGAATACATACATCATTAAGTGTAGGGCAAAGACGGGTGGCCTCTTCATACTTTTTACACGCCTCTTCGAGCAAAGCATCCTTGGAAGAACTAGATTCAGGATTTACATTATCTGCACTTTCCTGCATTCATAGACAAACTTTAACAACACGGTAAACACTTTCTGATTGTTCAGATACAACTCAAAACACTACTGTCCATGAATCAATGGAATAAATTATGAGCATTTCTATAGATAGTTTCTAAATAAATACTACCCTTGAACATTGAGAATTCCTAGATGCCACGTTATAGGACATTCATTTTCAACCAGTTAATTTCGAGGGTTAGGTTATGTTCTTTCCAATCAAAAGCGTCGGGATGCAAAAACTCCAAGGTCTACAAGACTGCTAGGGGTATATAGACTATGATACGCAAGTATTTCTTGCAAATAGAGTGAATCCAAATGGAAGGAGAAAAAGAAACACCTTTATATACATATATTGTCCAGAAGTTCTATTAAATTCACAATCCGTACCTGAAGAACCAGTGCCCAATTGTACAGTGCATCATAATCATCTGGATTTCTCTCTATTGCACTAGCATATCTGCACAACAGTGCCATCAGTGGCAATTAAATTCTCCTCCTCAACACTGGTAAGGTTTTGCAAGGATATTTTTATAATAAAATAGTCATAAGGGTGACTTTCTCGTTTAATGAAGAAAAAAAACGTGGAGGACACACAACTTAACTAGTTTTCTCCACCAACGCATTAGGTGGTTTAAAAGTTTGGTGCGCTCGTGAAAAGCTACACGTGCTTCAACTTGAGAGTGATCAAGAGCATAGTTTCCAAGACCTAAACACATGTTCCTGAAGCTCTACATAACTAGATACTTTCCACTAATAGTACATGCACAAAGTTTTAATTGCACATTTATCTATTTCAAAGAAGTCAATAGTCTGTATAAAAGTATGACAGAGCAAGGCAATGAAGAGAGACAAAATTTAAGCAAATAATTATGAATTCAACATGACTTTGAACAAGAAGACACGGCATGTGAAGAAAGAACTATAACAGTTGCATCACATAGTTCCCGATTCATTGAAGTCATGCCTAGGCTTCCAATAATCTTACAGCAATGATAAAACTTAATTTCTACTTGTTGGAAAGGACAGCAATCAAATTATGTCAAAGGATCTAAGTACTAGTGAAGATATGACCCTCAGATACAAATTTTGAACAGAAAGATACATTATAATGTCAGTAAATGTGCTAAAAATCAGTAGCAGCACCCCCTAAATGAAGGGGTTTTTGATATGCACCTTCATTGGCTACCTTTGAGTTTTTGAGCAATAATTTCACTAAAATTGAGAACTAAAACAAATTAATTCAAATCGTAAACAGGAAGTAAGAAAGGAAAGGTAGCTTACTGTACTTTTGTTTGAAGCAACGTAGGTTTAAAAGCTCCATGCACATTGCAATTTGCATAGAACTCTTTAAAGCATTATCACATTTACGAACAAAAAGTAAATGAATAAACTGCAATGCAATGTCGACAATAATTTTACACTAGATGCCTACCTCCTTGCAGCGAATGTAAGAATCCGTTGGCGAGACCTACCCTCCTCATCAACACCTGTGACACTGTCAATCAACTCCATGGCAGCATGATTCTGGTTTTGCTTATATGTACTTGCTTGACTGGATAAATCAATTGCGCAAGAGACCATGCAAAACATAGTAACATTTGTCACGATAATAACACACAACAAAAAAATGAGAGAGTTTCACATATATCCTGTTCGAGACAGAAGAATAAGGAGCTAAACAGAAAAATGCTACAAATAATTGTTCAAGGAAATTTACATACTCTGCATTCAAGAAGCAAACAAACTCTTAAGTAAATGCATTTATTCGGAGAAGAATGGAGATTGAGCAATTCTAATTTTTGCACCAAAACTACGATTATCTATCAAAGTAAGACCAATAAAGCTGCCCTCTTTCCATGGCAGCGACCTGCTAGGGTTTGTAAGCCATTGAAAGAAGAGGATTGGGAATAATGATGTGAACTGAGTGGAACAAACAGCTATGGGCAAAATCCAAGTAAAGCAGTTATCATGAGACATCCTGGTTTCGAAACCTTGGAGGAAGATGCCACAGCTTGGGGAGAAGGTGAGAACTTGCAGGATGGTCATGAAAATATCTGATTCCATGATAGCCACACGTACATACAACCTGTAAGATTGCATTTTCAAGGAAACATAGTAAAGCGGTTTCCAAATGACGAGGCTCAAAGTTGAGTTCCATTTTTGAGGAAAATTAAAATAAAATGGCCTATAAGAGGAAAGATGATAAGTGTAGTTTCTACACTCATTCGGGGTCCTAAATGATGATATTTTGTTATTCTTTGGACGGATTAGTGCCTAATTTGTTATTTATTGCTTTTATTAGGAAAAACTCATGTTTGAACTAAGAATTGGAAGAATGAATGAAAAATGGCTAAAATGAAGTAAATTCAAAGTTTGGGGACTAAAGTACAAATACTCAAAAGTTGTGTTAGACCTCACGATGAAGATTCGAGAATGATAGGGCTTAATTGGACGAGTAAAGAAGTCAAAGTGATGAAATATAGTTAAAGTATTATCAATCAATTTTCAGCCGAAAAAGTTATGTTCCAGATTTTCAGTCATTGATTGCAACCCATTTTTGGTATAGCAAACGTTCAAATTGGAGAAATGGTATTCCTAGAAGAATTGTATCCCTTTGAGTTAGCTTTCCAACGCACTTTAAATCAGCACAATCGGATATCAGGAAAGAAAGTTATGACAGAAATACTGAAAGTTATTGGAGACAAGCCTAGGCGCACACCTAGGCTTGACTAGAAGCGCGCCAAACAAGCTAGGTACGTGCCCTAGCTATGCCTAGACGAGCGCTTTAGTGCACAAATGGGAAAAATGCAATTTTCCTTTTTTTTTTAACAATTCAATGCAATATTTTTGGCATCCTTTCAATACCAAAACTCGACCAGAACATAGGGAACCTCCATTAGACCTAAATTTCATCAAGAATAAGGTTAGCAAGATTAAATCAAGTCGAATTGAATACGAAATTGAAGATTCTTCATCCGGTTTTAAGATTCAAGTCAAAAAAGTGGAAAGTTCCTATTTCTCTATTATTTCTTATTTTCGGTTGATGTCTTTCCAATTCTTTTTATGTAATTTTATTGTAGATATGCTAGGCTAGAATTCTTCATGTATTGGATGGATGATGAAGCCTTTTGATTTATAGTTTCCAATTCAAGACTTGAGTAATTTTAGTTAATTGTTGTGTTCTTGATTAAGCCCTTGTTTGGTCCGGATTAAAATCAGATTTTAATCCAAATCAAAGTCAAACAATCAATATTCACCATATCTTTTATGGGTCCTACAACTTTTCAACCACACATTTCAAAAACTTCTATCACAATCTACTAAAAATCTAATTTTAATCCCCACCAAACAACCTATAAATATGCATTAATTATGTGTTGTTTGAATACTTGACCACCATTTAAATAACTTGTTGCGTATTCGTAGTGTTTGGAGACTCACGATAGGTAGAACACTGCGTATTTAACACACAGACAATAGATATTAGGAATAATATTTATGGCGTGTGCAATTGTGTGAAATAATCATGTGATTGAATGCATACTTTTCATATGAATTTGAACTATGAATATGATCGGGTCGTGTTAAGCATATATTTAATATATATTAGGAGAGAATATTAGATATTCAAGGATTATTAATTGTCATAAGCATATAAATCAAGCTAAATTACATAAGTCGGAAATTGGAACTTCATATCAATAGGTAAATTCTGAAATTCAATAAATTCATTAAATATTTGATAAAAATCTCATTTTAATTGCCTTCTTAGATTCGTATAGAAAATCATACAAAACTCTTTTATGTTACTACATATCGAATTTTATAAAACTTGTAAACCGAAATTAAACATTATACCTCGTGAAACGATACTTTAAACTCATTACATTATTACTTGTCAACGATTCCGTACACTTGGGAATTTCTAAGAACAAGTTTTTGGCGCTGTTACTAGCGCGCCTCAGTATAAAAATGGGAAAAAATCCGATTTTTCTTATTTTTGTTTTAGTAACAATTCAATGCAATCTTTTTGACATCTTTTAAATACTACAATTCGTCTAGAACGTAAAGGAGACCTCCCAAGACCTAGAAATTCATAGATTCAACATATTTTAGAGATAAAGAACGAGGCGCAATCATCAACTAAAGAAATTGGATCCATTATTTCGCGATTCGGGTGATATCTTTTCATTATTTCTTGTATAGTTTAATAATTATGATGGTTAGCTAGGTTCTTCAATTGTATTGGATGAATGTTTGAACCCTATTTTCATTTATTTCAATTCAAGACTTTAATTTAGGAATTTCGTGTTATTGTTTGATTGATTTCACATACTCATTGCACTATTTATTGCTTGATCACCAATTAAGTAATTAATTNATTGCTTGATCACCAATTAAGTAATTAATTGCTTATTGTAGCGTAGAAATATTCACAATATGTCTAGAACGCAGTAAAATCAACGTGTAGTTGGAATTAGGAATAATCTCTCACACATGCAATCTTATGATAATCTAAACTAAATACATGACTTTCATATGAATTCGAACCAGAAATAGGATCGTCTCGTGTTAGTCATAGGTTGATGTATCTTGGAAAAGAGCACTTAACATGTTAGCTTTATTGGTTGTAAAAAATGCATGAATTAAATAGAATG
>CAIGRT010160655.1:0-15938 GCA_903798405.1 Fraxinus platypoda
ATTATACAAAATAGAATCATCAATTAAATACAAATGAACTAAAGTTGGTTCAATTAGAAAATGACTAACAGGCTACAACTATTTCTCAAAAGCAATTGGCAACATGACAATTTCCATTCAGAAACAACCATTTCAAATTCGAAGAGAGTTATTTCTATTCCAATTTGGATGCCCTAATTCTATATAGTTATTAAATGAACAACAGTTCCCAAACCAAACTCAGATCACTAATATCAAAATCCACGAAATTCCCAAATCACTAATTTGAAACAGAAGTACTTCAAAATTGACCAAAAACATAAAAATTAAACCTTCTTGAGGCAAGAAGGGAAGGTGATTTTTGCAGCCTGTGGATTAACGGACGCCTTCTCGACACATCTTTTGTGACCTTCTTCTTCTTCCACTGCTTGCAAACGCACCCACATGCAACAACGTTTTGGCGATGTGGTCGCACGGCTCACAGCTGCACAACGACGCTCTTCCAACATGGATGACACTCCCAGCTGAGCTCACTGCAGTGCGGTCTGTCTGCCGTGTCCAGTGGCATGCGTGCGTTGCGTTCCATTTTTTCTCATTTTCGTTCTCTTTCGCAGTGGACAAAGTTCATATGGATCATTAAATTGGTAATTGATCAATGACTCAATGATGAATTGGGCCTGGTTATTTTAAAAAAGGCCCACAGGCCACAGCTGGAAGAATAAGCCCAAACTTTAAAAAAAAAAAAACAAAAAAAACAAAAACCAGAAAGAATTTCGGTCGTCTTCTTCCATCGATTCTTCTTCTTCCTTCCACAGCCCACTGTTTCGACGGAGCCCATCACGCGCAGCCTCGCCCCCTCGTCGGGTGCTGGGTCCGCCACTGATTACAATTGTCAGTTGTTGAAAGCTAACACAGTGCAAGCGTCAAATAGAAATTTGACTGACATTAATAGGTTGGGCAGTTGGTGATGGAGATAAAGATAAAGATAGAGCTACAAGTTAATTAGGATTTTACAAGATATTTTTATTCAAACATTTTTGTTTAGATTTTTAATTAGATTAGTTTTAACACTTTGATAAAGTTTTATAGTATTAGAAGTTCTTTAGATTTTAGTTTATTTGCTCTATAAATACATGGCTTATTCATTGAACCTTTATTATATGAACAAACATATTTTCCTCTTGCTCTCAATTCTTCTCTTCTTTGTACCCTTTTCTTTATGTTCCTTGTCAAATTATACGTTCCTACGCCAATTTGGTGTTGAAGCGATTCATTCTCCTTTGGCCTACACTTTCTCAAATCCAAAATTTCACAAACCTTAACCAACCAATCGTTCCCTCCAAATACACACATATTCCCCAAACCAAACACAAATCCTAGGGTGGTTATAAAAATCAGCCACCAGTCAAGAGCGCAACTTTTCCTCTTTTAGTTAGTTGAAAAATAAAATTCAATCGCGCCACCACATTTTCCCATCCAGGTCGGGACCTATAAAATTCTTCTACCTAGTCATCACATCAAACACGTCAACACAATGAAACTATCCACCAGGGAGGCAGTTGCTTTTGTTAAGTTTTCATTATCTCCGTTCAAGAAAAAGTGCAAAAAAAAAAGGACAAGAAAAGAAAAGAGTCAAAAAAGAATTTTTCTTTTGCAAGAGTGATCTCTTTTGTTCCTGTTGATTGAAACAGTCACTCAGGCAAATCAATTGCCGCTCTTCCACCATAGCCTTGCCAATTTAAAGTTTTGGCTCTTCTGAGTCTCGTAAGTACCAATTTCTTTTACGTTGAAAATACGCTTTTATTTCATCGTTTTGGCTTGTCAAATTTAATTTTAAAGAACTTTAAATTTCTAATTGCATTATTTTCCTTTAAATTTTAAAAAAATAAAGTATGATTCTTATAAGAATTTTTATACATACGCTAAACCCTTAATTCGTTACCACGATAGTGTCTTTTCATTCCTCTTATTAGTATTATTGTATGTCGGGATTCTCATTATCTTTTCAAGCACGTTCTGGGACTTTGATGGTTGGATTGGTTCAGAGTCCTTTTCGGATTGGCTCGATATTATTGAAAAGTTACTTACCTTTCACAAATTGAGTGACTCCGTCGAATTTTTCATTCTAATGTCACTGGTCGATTCTACTAGGATTTATTGGAAAATATTTTTACATAATCGTCTAGGTCAACCCTCTGTCACTATGTGGGATGAAATTAAACAAATTTTAATTAATAAATATGCCATCGTATATTATCGAACACAATTATCAAATCAATTCTTTTTACAATGTGGGCAAGGTACGTCCACTGTTAGTAGATTACTGCACGGTTGTTATATTTATAAAACTCCCCACATCACACCGTCTAGGTTTATCAATAGTTTGAATCTTGAAATTTTACATGATGACATTCACGGATCCCAATCTTTAGATGAAGCTTACCGTTGGATAATCTTTGGTACATATCTTTTCGTCTTCATCAATCAGGTAAAAAACTAGGCATATCACATCAGTCACTTCACAAGTCTAGTTCTATTAGTCCTCTTCTTGAAGAAAAAATGAGGTTTTTCACTATGAAGCCTATTGACTATTGATAGCAAGAATGAGAGTTTTGAGACTTGTGTTGTATCCCATCTCACACCGATTATGGATATAATAGACCATGCCTCAGTTGATGAATAACCTAGAGTATTGTCACCTCAGCCAAAACAATTTATCTACTCCTGTGTGCGCTTCTAAAATTAACTTTGTCATAACATTACCTCAAATGGTCGATACTCCTTGAGTTGCAAAAACTTTTTCTAAGGCAATTATCTGCATTCAAATTTTTCTAATCAATATTCGATAGTTACCTACTAATTATCAACATAGTGTGTTAGCTCTTACCTTTGTAGCCAATGTTCCTAAATTTTATGCCAAGTTAAAAAGACAAATTATTTTCAATCATGAAATTTTTTACCTTACTTTTAATGTGCAATATAAGTTAGAGGACTATAATAGTAATTACTCTATTTTACTGGGTGTTTCTTTCCCCCGATTTCCTAAACACGTTAAGAACAGTGTTTTGAATCGCTCGCATAAAGATAATTTATTTGACTGGCCATCACATTTGAATAAAAATTATATTTTCAACGTAAAAGAATTGTTTCCTTATCAGAGTCCATTCGAGCCTTCGATGTTGGAATCGTCTTTTTCTATTGGCTAGTCTACAGTGTTAGTCACTTGTGCTCATCGTTATGCACAACCAATTAAAGTTTTTGAACATGAGTGAGAAAAGATTTTGCTTTTTGGACTTCCATATCGTTACTTGATTAGGAGGCATCGTCCCCTTTGGTAGATCATATTCTTCGGAGATTTGCAACTTTACTTTTCATCGATTGACCAGTACAAGTGTTTGATTCATAAGAAAGAACGCACCCCTTGGGATGAATTTAGTCATATATTATTGTCAAGAGCTCAATATAGACATTTGGTCAAGACAAAAGATCGACCTTCTTGTAGTATGAAGTTTCAATCTACTTCGTCGGAATCGAGTTTTCTTAGTCGAGCAAAAATAATGGAGATAAGATAGAGTTACAAGTTAATTAGGATTTTACAATAGAGTTTTATGAAGTTTCAGTCTACTTCGTCGAAATCGAGTTTTCTCAGTCGAGAAAAAATAATGAAGATAGAGATAGGGTTACAAGTTAATTAGAAATTTACAATAGAGTTTTATTCAAAGTATATTTGTTTAGATTAGATTATACTAGTTTTAATAGTTTGATAAAATTCTATAGTATTAAAAGTTCTTTAGATTTTAGTTTATTTGCTCTATAAATACATGGCTTATTCATTATAATTCATAACCCTTGATTATATGAATAAACAAATTTCCCTCTTGCCTTCAATTCTTCTCTACCTTGCACCCATTTCTTTCTGTTGCTTGTCTTGTTTATTGTCAAATTATGCACTCGTGTCACTTGGGACTACTTGCTCTTTAATGCTGGATCATACATTGAATTTGATTTATAGCTCAGAACTAGGGGTTGCCCTTTAGGAGCATTTATTGTCGGGAAAAACTATCCAAATGCAAGTAGCAGAAATTTTAATAAAGGTGTAAATTTTGCAGCTGCTTTCTATTTTCGGACACTTTTATCCATGGAAAACTAAAGGAGGCGATGGTGGTAGGAGGTGGATGGAGGCATAAACGAAACAGCGGTGGCAAAGGAATTGAGTTCTAAACAATGGAAAGGGAAAACAAAAGCAAATTTTGGATTTAAAAGAAACGATACTTTGGAAAGTTTTAAGGATTGTTGCATTTTCAACTTCTTACTCTAAAAGCATGAACTTTTGGTAATTTCCTCTTACCTTATGTTAAAGAATTTTCTTTGTACATGAGATAAATAAGTAGACAATTAAACAGAATTTTCTGTGTACATGAGATAAATAAGTAGACAATAAAACACTTGCATCAAGTGTTGGAATAGTTCAATATTGTATTATAAGTTCAATATGTTTGGGATATAATTAAATAAAGGAACTGATCTCAATTTTCCTTGACCACGTAAAAATAATGCAAGCAAGAAATAGCATTTCCCCAAGAGAATCATTGCTTGTAGATAACTGACATTTATGCAAAGGAAATAACAATGCCACTCTTTTATTAGAACTAGCCATGTTGTCTATGGAAGTGTTAACTGTTCAAAGAAATCGGGAGATTCTCTGCACCAGCAACCAACATATACTGAACAAAAGAAAATAGAAAGCTGATACAAAATTGACAACAAACTGCAGAAGCGTCATTAAAAGTGCCAACATTTAATTCTTCCTTCATTGACCTCGCACTAAATACTAGGATCAAGATTCACAAACTCGAATCAGAAAAATATTCCTTCGTCCTTGAGATACATTACAATGTGCAAATGGCATAACATAGGATCGTGCTTCATCAACACAACACGACGAATATGATAACATAATTCAAACATATGATCTATATAAGGAAAGAAAATGTTATACTTCCTTGCCCAAAATACCACGTGCAATCAACTAGTTGATTTTAGAAACAAAATGTCAGCATTTAAAATAATTCCATATATTCCAATAATACTACATTATCTATGGCTTTATACCAACTTCAGAACATATAATTACAAGCACCAAACAATTTCTAAAGAATGGGACGTGTTCAGTGTGATCATAATCCAAGGGTACAATTAATCATAATTTAGTTCAAACTTGTAATTAGAAACAAAAAATAAACTCGAATACACTTTTATAAGACCAAGAACGGTACTAGATGAAATCATGATGTATTCAGCTAGGATTATCTGCTCTCAGCAACTTTCTGTGCCCAACTTCACCAGATACAACAATGGAAGTATATACAATTCAAATGAACTAGGAAACTAATCGAGAAAGGCGCAATTACAAGAAGAGATTGAACAAAAATATTATATATAATTATGGGAGATTTATTGAAGAATAAAAAAACTAATCGGAAAAGTCGAAATTACAAGACAAGATTTTTAACAATCAATTAAAGAGTTTACGGAAAATAGAGATGAGAATTGATCAAGAATCAACAAATTAATAATTAAAAGCGAAAAAATTACCGCTTGGAGAGCCTGTGAAGGCTTGCCTTGATCGATGAGTTGGCGAGCCATTGGCAGAAGATTTCTCACGTCGCCTTTGAAGTCGGCGCTTAACCCGAGCGGATGCGGCTGTGGCGGCGGAGCGATGGCGTCCGCCTCTATCATATCGGCGTCCGTACTATTCATGGCATTTCAGTTTGTGTATTTCGCTTTCATCGCCAAGTTTTGCTTTTTCGCCAGATACACATCTCTCAAATAATTTTTCCTGGCTTTGAGAGAGAGAGAGAGCGGTAATTGTGACTTAGCCCCCGTTTGGTTAAGTTACAAAACGAATTAAAATTTAAATTAAACTCAATCATTAATTTTAATTTCATTCGCAATTTTTCATTCACACATCCCATCAACTTTTGATAAAAGATACTAAAAATTTATTTTTTATCTAAATCAAACAAGGACTTAATTTCACCGTAATCTCGAAGTCATTGAAAGATTTTTATGATTTTTAAGGCACCACAGTTTAGGGATTGGGGCTACTCCGTTTAATTTTTATTTTTTTAAAAAAATTTTGATAATTTATTTTATTGTCCTCATTCATTAGACTGAAACAATTAATTTTAGTTGTCATTTTCTATTAGAACTAATGAAATTTCATGAAATTTTCTATTTAAAGTATTGAATTCTGGAAAAAAAAAAATTTAATGGGACGGGGCGGGGTGCTCTTTACCCGTCCCTGCCCGGGGAAAAATTCATCGTCCCGTCCCCACCTCGAATACCCCATTANACTAATGAAATTTCATGAAATTTTCTATTTAAAGTATTGAATTCTGGAAAAAAAAAAATTTAATGGGACGGGGCGGGGTGCTCTTTACCCGTCCCTGCCCGGGGAAAAATTCATCGTCCCGTCCCCACCTCGAATACCCCATTAAGTGGGTAATCTCTACCCTCCGTCCCGCGAATATCGGGTTTGTTGGATTTTTTTGTCATCTCTACTACAGTTGAATAAACATTTAGATCACATTAATTAATTTATCATCTTAATTGACGTCTAAAATCAATTAATGTCACATCAATACTTACTAATAACATTACTATTTTCGGAGTAGTAGTTATATTGGCATTGATTAATGATCATTAAAGTGATTGAATTTTCGAGCTAACCTTATGTTTGAGCTTGTTTGAAACATTTTTATTGTTTATTAACGATGAAAAAAAATTGAAGTTCAATGAAGCAATTCTTGGTTTCTTTTGGTTGAATTTTTTTTACCCTAAGAAACGTATTGTATTTTGAAAATATGTAAGTTCACAACATGGAGTCAAGACAATTAGTCATATCAAAGTTTAATATGCCAACATTTGGTCTAGAGTGAATAGAGTTAATCTCCTGCACTTAGTGAGCAAGATAAAAACTTTTCACCGTTGATGTATCAAAGATAATCGTAAGTATGATTCTCTAAATATATGAATGTTGAAGAGAATAACTGTCGAGATGAAAC
This sequence comes from Fraxinus platypoda, assembly GCA_903798405.1. Taxonomy (NCBI): domain Eukaryota; kingdom Viridiplantae; phylum Streptophyta; class Magnoliopsida; order Lamiales; family Oleaceae; genus Fraxinus; species Fraxinus platypoda. The sequence continues at coordinate 7,047 of CAIGRT010160655.1, forward strand.
TCATCAGTCGCTCAGTTATATGGAAGCTGGATGAATTGGCTGCGGTTATATGCTTTTACTATGTTTTACTACGCTAATATATCAAGAAAGGGGACGAATAAAGGGAATTAAAAGATAGGAAATAGTGCAATAATTAGTTAGTTCAATATTTATTTTTTAAGTATGAAAGTACATAACTTTAGGTTTCATGATTGAATTCTACATTTCGGCACTGAATGTTTTCCAAAATTAATTTAATTAAAAACATTTATGAGCCCTGCAAAAATTTATAGGAAAATCTATCAAAAGGCACCAATAATTTCTCTCTATAAGAACTATTTTGGCATCAATTCACAAGGATAGGAAACGTCGGATTGCATGACTTTCAAGAAATTAAGCAAAAATATATAATCACAGATAAGGGGCGAAAATTTTTAACTTCTAAACATCAAAGAATTTATTTATAGTTAAATTTATTATTTACTAATAACATCAAGAATTTGTTTAGATTTTGAATTTATTATTTACTTATAAGTAAACTTTTAAACTTAGACGGACATGCTAATAGGCCAAGTGCATTGTATCCTTATGTCATGATGTTAATTGTTAATTATAAGTTTTCATGAATGGAGCAATCGATCTGAAATATTAAAGTGAAAGCTCAATATGGAGGGATAATGTGTTTCTTATTTAGTGAACAATTGATTGAGGAAATTATCCAAAATCCTATATACAATTAAAAAAACGAGAGGGTGAAGTTTAAAATTCACTAATCAAGTATTAATACAGATTTATTAAATTAGTTAATACAGAATTATTATTATTATTATTATTATTATTATTATTATTATTATTATTATTATCCCACACCCCCCAATTTATCTCCCTCCCTCATCTTTCTATTAATCATGCACAATCGCCAGAGGTACCGCAAGAAAAGCGACGAGCGTCGACACCCATCCCTCTTAACACAGATCAGAGAGTGCGACGTGGGCTCAACACTCACCATCGCAATTGTACGCGCCACCGCTCACCATGCTGCATGCATTGTCGAGCAACTGAAACCAGTGGTGGGGGTCTTGTTCTGTCAAGGGGAAGAAAGCACTTCAACCATGCCATTTATCTTGTTATTACTCGATTGTGGTGGTGGTGGTAGAAAATTGTGGTGTTGATCTATGGTGTGTGCAGATTTGTTTGTGGGGACCCTCCGTGATCAAGTATGTGTTTATTGTGATTGGTTATGACCAAGTAACTTGATCACATGTCTTCGCAGTTAAGATTGTGATGCAAGTCTGCAGTGTGTGCAGATTTTTGTTTGTGGTGACACTTTGTAACCAAGTATGTGTTTATTTGTAACTGATTGTTACCAATTCCATATTAATTGTGACCTTTTGTGACTTGATCACATATCGTCACGGTTAAGATTGACTTGGTCACATACAATCATATTAAAAACAATTTTGGTCACGGAAAATACAGGTAAGTGAGTTGGTTACATACAGTCACAAATTAGATGGTCACAGACAGTCATACAAGTTGTGACCACCACCACCAACAACATAACCTCACCACGACCGACGACAACACCTTACTATTACCACCATTTGGAAAAAAACCAACCACTACCAACCACATCTACGCAAAACCAACCCCTATCGATGACCGTGCGCAACATCAGATCAAATATACCCAAAAACCAACCACTATCGATGACCGTGCTAAAAAATCGTATCAGATCCGTTGTGGCTCCAGGCGGCTCCAATGAAGCTCCACTGCGTACGATGCACCTAATGGTAGGTCTCGCTGTTGCGGCTCCGGGTGATGGATGAAGAGAAGCTCCGATGGTGGAGTTGCGACTCTCGATGGATGGGTGTGAAAAGAAGCTCCACCGGGTGAAGAGAAATGGAGATGGAGATGATGTGTTGGGATGAATGGGGGTAGCGGTAAATATGTAGATAATTTTATAATATTAGTATTATTATTATTATTATTTACCACCCGATTTATAAAAATATTTAGGAAATTTGTTAGTTGTGAAATGTGATTCTTATAGTGTAGTAGTTTTGTATTGTTCCCTAAATGAGTTAGCTTATCTGAGAACGGCCACTCGTATTTTATAAAAGGCTTGTTTGAAATTTATTTTTTTCATAATCACTTTTTCCAATCATTTTAAATAATACATTCTCCAAAAAAATATTTTTCATGTTTTTTAGTAAATTTTTTTTACCACAGATTCTTAAAAAATCACTCAATATCCTTTTTTTTTTTTTTTCCTCTCGTGTATTTATGCTTATTATCATGAAGTATAGATTTGTCTCGTTTTCAATCATTGCAATGTCAGTTGAGCGCCTCTTTCTTTACGGCTAAGCCTATTTAAACTTCAATTTATAATATATGATCGAAATTTATATATTTGATATAAATGTTTGATTGTTCAAATATCACATAAAAAATTATAGGTGTATTTGAAAATTGTATATCATTAGGAAGAGTAAAGTTTAGTTGGTAAAGTTCATAACTGATTTATTGTAGTGCTATTTGTGTCAACTTTCCAAATACAAGTTGCGACTCATTTTGAACTTATTTTCTCCATAGCCCAAAAGTGCCATGGAGCATGAATTAGTAGAAGAGGTGGGCTGGATCTGATAATATTAGCAAAACTGACACAAATAGCATTACAATGACTAATGTAGAGGAAATGACACAATAGCTTACAAATGATAACACTCTTTGGAAGACTTTCAAATGGCACCACTTTTTAAAGTTATTAGATTCCCTACTACACGGCATATTTTGACTCTTACCTTCGCTTCCTTCGATTTCTGGTTCTTGGCTGAACCAACTATTAGGTCTTTCGACACTCAAAGCAAATACGATATGCCGATAGTAAAGACACACTCAACAACAATCAAATAAATAATTATTTGCTATTTAATTTTCTTCTTATGGTTGAGAATTTCTTTCGAGATGGAGTGGATTGATGATTAAATTCTTTAATCTCTTATGATTCTAAATGCAATTGAAAAGAATCGTGGAGATAAAGATTTCTCCCCCTATCCCCACCACTCTTTTGCCATCCCTTGCATGGTGATATAGGATGACAATTTGCCGGTTGTTAATGGGCTGCAAGGGGGCTGGGAATTTTTATTTTTTTTCTACTTTTTCTTTCATTCGTTAGACACTGTCACGTAGACGGAAGATCATGGCCGCAATGATGCATTAAAATGAGAACTAAAATAGGGACGGATATAGGGGTACGTACCCCACCCTAAAAAAATAAAAAAATTCAGTCCTTTTTATCGAGCAAATTTGCAGGCCAATTTGATATTATAATTCTCAAATATTACGAATCGTTTTGAAATACTCATAGTGTGCTTCACGCACGTTTCAATTAGCAAAATCACTAAACAATGAGGTCGGGATATTGACTTAAAATGGTTGCATGAAATGGATTTAATAAATCTAATTCGTATTTGCTACTTTTTAGCTTATTTGTGGGCTGTATTTTTTTTATCTTCGGTGTAGATTATTGGAATCATTTCGAAGAACTCGCGATCAACCATGCAACGAATATTCGAAATGAAAATTTAATAAACAGTGGACTTAAAATAGCTAGTAAAAATGGTTACTTAATATGGTTTAATAATTTTATTTTAAGTTAATTTCATTGTGTCAAATATGCAAATTTAAGGGTAAGGCTCATTATGTCTCATTTTTCATCTTTTCATTTCTCTCGAATTGTCAAATTCCCGTAAAAAAATAAAACAATCATGCTTCGTGTACACTTTGGTATATTGACAAACTGTCATTTGACAATTTTAAAAGAAAAATAATTTTCCCTCCAATTATTATTTTACAATAAAGCAAGTGTCAAACATGATGTACACTTTGGAGTATACAAATATTTCCCAAAATAAAATTACAAGCCCCAGATGACTAATCTTGGTTCCACCCCAGACTATAATCTTTTGTCACCTGCATTGCATGGGACACCCACTAATTTACACGTACAACTGGGGTACTGAATTATACGTTTCATCTACCAGCCTACCACCACTTATAGTTCATATAAAGTAATAAACATGGAAAGACCTACCACTTTCCAAAAACTGGAAATATGAATTGTGTAACATGTGCACCCAACTACCAACTATTATTGAGTGATCAAATCAAGTATAAAGGATATATGTAGGGAAGAACTACTTCCCATATAAATTTGACAATCGAAATAATGAATCGATTCATTTAAAAGTACGAGTTGTTAAAGATGTCATATTAAATTTATTTGTAGTTACTCTTTCGACGTGCATCTCACGTGTTAAATCCAATTTTTAGCCATATGATAGTTAAACCCAATTCATATCTTAGCAAGTCATGCCCCTATCTTTCACTGCGAGCTATTTTTTATTGAAAAGAGAATGGATTCGAATGAAAGTTGCACGTTGCACTTTACTTTCAGTCATTTTAGATCCCAGTTCATGACAGAGAAAAAGACAGCAAGCCACTTCACTCTCAAACATTCACAATCCTAGTTTGCCAGAGAACAAGATAGTAAGCGAGAGTGCCTTTGTTCACTACACCAAATCAATCAAAAAACTTACTGATTTGATTGAAGAGAACTAAGACCATTAACTTAGCTAGAATTCATCCCCTGCCCCTGCTGACGAGTCAACTGCTCATGTGACTCCTATCCTATAAGTGATGTACAACATTTTTTAACATCTTTGTTGATAGATGGTGCGTTGCTACAAAAACAATTTTTTGTTTAAACTATCCAATGACAAAATGTCACGTAACATTCCATCAACAAAGATGTATACAAAAATGTACACCAAACCTCGTTGAAAATGCTATGCTTAAACACAACACATACCTTCCAATGTATATATATTTTTCTTTGCATTACTTCCAAGTGGTATACATACTAGAGTATTATGGTTAACAAACTAGGAAGTTCTTACACTAAAATGTTTTCACTAATAATAAAAAGAAAAAATTAAAGAGGAAAGGATAAAGAGCTAAGAAGTTCCTGAGTTTGGATCAAATTCATTATCCTCCATCATCACGGCCTCTTTGATTTCCTGTATCATCTTCAAAACTTCCCACGTCGTCGGCCTTTGCTCCGGTGAGGTCACACTACAAGCCACAGCCACATCAAGAAGCATTCCCAACCTATCATCCTCCTGAAAATCCTCGTCTCTACTTGATTTCACCCACTTGGTCATATTGTCTGGTGTTAAACACGGGTGTTGTGATGGATGCTTCCCAGAGAGAAGCTCAAGCAAAAGAACTCCAAATGAGTAGACATCTGACTTGGATGTCGCTTCACGGTGGTTGAACTTGCGAAGTTCCGGGGCTTTATAGGCGGTCGAGTCAGGGTCGTCTTCCGTGGCAGGGCGGGCAAGGGCAACGAGGCAATAGTCAGTGAGACATGCCTCGAAGTCAGAACCAAGGAGGACGTTGGAGGACTTGAGATTGCCATGGACAAGCCTCCATGCTTGATGGATGTAGGAGAGGCCCTGAGCTATATCCTCTGCTATTTTCAAGCATGATGTCCAGTGCAGAGGCTTCGCTCTTGATGACTTGGAACCTGATGATTTAGTAATGATGACAAGTAAAAACTGACTAGTTAGATATAGAAAGTATAGTGGATGTCTGATACACGGTACCAATTCACAAGAATTTAGTTTCTTTTTCTTTACTATTATTGTTCAATACCGTCTGTCCAACTCATAAAATGAAAAAGAAGAGTGCCATGATCAAATAGGACAACAATTTATAATTTTGATTTTGAGTTAATGTTTCTATACTACATATGATTCAAGAAATGTCGAGTGGAGTTCAGCTAATTGACTGCAAAAACAACACAGCAAGCAATATGGTGCAAGAATCTGTAAACTTGGGTAGTGCAATGCATGTGGGAAGGGGGAAATCTATGTTATGCTGGATGTGGAGGCGCTGCGCACTTGGCCAATGGAATCCCTAGCGCTTGGTAAATAACCAAGGTAATTGGGTTGGGTTAGCATAGAATCATAGCGTAGAGTGGAATTTAACAAGAACATTTTGAACTAAAAAGTCAGTTTCCAACTTGGTTCTTCCCCCACAATTACCTGTAGCATCAAAAGTGCTTATGGTAGAGTTCAGTAAGTTATCACCGGCAACATAGAACATGAGAACCTTTTCTTAAAATCCAGTCAAGTCAAACATGTCGTTATTATACATGGGGAAAAAGCTAATCTCTCATTAAACTCCCAAACAAAAAAATTAAATTATACCAGTTCCCAGTGTAGACAGCTGCCAGATTCTCTTTGTTGGTCATGAAAGCAACAAAATATTAATCTACTGCCAAAATCTAGCTTCATCTGCTAATAAAATCAGATAATAATCTTATTTTGCACGTCCTAGTACACATCGTACAGTGTAATAAAATTCCAGCTCTCCACAACTTTTAAGATCCTACATTTAAATAGGGATGTCAATGGGCCAAGCCGAGCACAGGTTTGCTCTCGGCTTGCCCCATTTCCCACCGCTACATTTAAGTAATCCTGAAATCACACTAAATACTGCATGATGCTCATTCAAGAAACACAAAGATTGAAGTGCAAGTTTGGGATACATTATTAGACACTACAATTGGATGACTCGATAGGGGATTCCAATCCAACTTACTGTACATACTACTATTCGACTTACTGAACAATCATAGTTAATATAAAAGATGGGATTTTAACAAATTTTTTCACTTTAATGTCGTCAAAAACCATCTAATTCAACTTACTGATTGCTACAATTGGACGTACTTGGTAGTATAGTAGACAAGATAGGATTTTAACTTCTAATTTAACTTACCAAACATGCTACGATTGGACATACAATGTAACACACAAGATAAGATTTTAACATCATGTTCACTTTTTAAATATTGTCTAAATTCAACTTATCGATCAGGCCAGAAGAAAAGGTAATCAGTGAGGAAGTCTGAATTTACCATGAATAAGAGAAGAAAGGCTGCCATTAGGCTGGTAATCATAGACCAAGAGCCGTTCTTCCTTGCCCTGAAAATAAGCCCTAAGAGGCACCAAATTTGGATGCCTCAGGCCACCCACTGATTCCATGTGCCCCTCGAAAACCTCTTGGCCTGTGCCACTCAATCTCCCAGCGTCCAATCTTTTTACAGTAACAATCAAATGGCTATCAAGCACTGCCTTGTAGGTGGTCCCCATTGATCCCCTACCCAACAGCTGCGCAGATGCCCTCATCAGCTGGTCCATCGAATAAACATGCGCCTCACCTGCACAGAACGATAAGCTCCCACTCTTCCCCGCCATTTGTATTTGCATTCCTTCTTGAACTCTCCTCACTCTCTCTTCCAATTCATTGTTTTCTTCTTCAATTCTTATCACAGCCTCGGCATTCCCCGTCACGCTAGAATCGAAACCTATTGATTTCGAACCTTCAATCTTGGGAGCTTGACGGAGTTTCTTCGCCGTAAAAATGAAACAAATCGAAGAAATAAGCAAAATGAAAACCCCGGATGAGAACCCAATTATGAAATCTGTTTTCTTTCGTTTGTGGGTGTCTTTATTTTGTTGGGTCAATGCGCCGTGAAACTGGGCGGTTTGGGAAAGCGCAGCCGCGGCTGGCGGCGGCGGAGATGGGTTTGAACGAAAAAAGGGTTGTATTGGGCGGCATTCTTTGTGTATAATCTCGCCACAAAGTCTTGCATTCAACGAAAACGATGACGCTCTGAACCGGGAAAGAGTTGGTGTAACTGGAATTGCACCACTGAGTTCATTATGTGATACATTGAAGATTTGTAAGGTGGACTGGTTTAAAGGTGGGACTGATCCATTGAACCGGTTATAGTCGAGCCGGAGGTAGTACAACCGGTCGAGGTTGTTCAAAGAAACCGACACCGGACCGGTGAGCATATTGTAAGACAGATCAAGTGTTTTCAGACGATGGAGGGTTGAAATCGACGGTGGAACAGAACCGGCAAAGTAATTGTAGGAAAGAAAAAGGGATTTCAGATTGACCAAACCGGAAAGATCGGGAATTGGGCCGGTGAGCGAGTTGTTCTGAAGACTCAGAACTCTAAGCTCACCGAGACGACTCAAGCTATTTGGAGCAAATGTTCCACCGAGTTTCATTCCTTCTATAATGACTTTAACTGCTCTGAAATCAGTACATTGTACTCCATCCCATTTGCAGAATGCAAAGCTTGTGTTGGGAGAGAAAGCTAGTTTGTTGTGCAAATCTGCTTTTGATTTGAAAGACAATAAAGCAGCAGCATCAGATGGTTGCAAAAAGTTTTTTGAAGAGGATGAGGAAGCTCCAGACTGGAAGTATATCGAGAGAAAAATAAGCAGATTTTGCAGAAAACATTGTATTCCCATCTTCATGAAAAGAAAAGAAAATGGAAATTGAAGTGTTAAGAGGATAAGAAATGAAAATGGAGATAGGCCCTTCTGTTTTCTTGAAATTCCTGTACTCTCACATGACAGACTGTGAAAGGAAATTGAATGGAGATCTGTCTCAGGATCACCGATCACAGTTTAAAACCATGGCATCCGTGTCCTCAAATATCCGAGTGACCTCTGTTAAAATTATTACTTTTTTATATATATATATATATATCAATTACACATTTTATAATAAAATAATATTACACGTAAATTCAAAACTTTTTTTTCCTTTTTAATCACATTTTAAAAAAAAATTATTTCAAAAATTATAAACACAAATAATTGGGGCCAAACAGGGACTAAGTTTAATGGAATATGATATTTGTACATTTAAGGTGTACATTAAAATTGACATTGTGTTAGTGGTAGAAATTTGTGTCATTGATTATTTAAAGTGTTGTTAAAATTAATGACAAAAATTTGTGTTATTCAAAAAAAAAAAAAAAAA
>CAIGRT010160681.1:0-13138 GCA_903798405.1 Fraxinus platypoda
AAAGTGTATGTATGGATTAAAAAGTTTTCAAATCACTAGTTTTAAAAAGTAATCATGCTAGACAAATAGGTTCAAAAACGGAGAATACACTTGTCTGAAAAATAAAAAATAAAAAGTCAAACAAGTGCTGCCAAGTCCGTCTATTTTTTCTTATCTTTGAGCATGTTCAATCATCATTACTCTTTAAAAAGACCGTAAGCAAAATATTTTAATAGTTGCCATTTTGGAAAATGCTTTCAAAATGCTTTTGGGACATATTGTGCAATTTCGCTTTCCAATTATCAATAAAGCCTCCGAGCTTCCTTGTAAAGGAGTTACAAGAAGTATCTAGCATCTCTTTATTTCCTGCTAGACATTTTCAGGCCCTAAGAAGAAAAAGGGTTGCATGTGACTCGATAAAGATCGGACGATATTAAAGAAGGACAAGATAAATTGTGTCACTTGTGTTTGGTCACATGTTTAACAAGCGCGAACAAGAATTTGTCCCATTTTCAAGCAATACAGATTGTTCCAAGATAAGAGCTTCTTTTTTCTTGCCTGTAAAGAATGTAGTTATATTGAGGCCCTTCTGTTGCATTTGAGGATATTAGAAGCAATTTTTTAGCCAAGGCGAGCATGTTTGGCTAAGCTTTTAAGCACGTGCTTCTCAGCTCACTAAGCTTGTGCTTACCACCAAAATATAACTGCAAATATGCCACTTAAAATCTTAGCCCGACACGCTCGTATAAAAAAATAGAGATATTTATCTAATACACATGAAACAAGTATTAAAAATAACTTATTTCATTGATAAATTAGAAAGTTACACAACATTTTAAGTATTTAAGAAAGGATGTTTAAATAGCTAGACCTAACGGCCAGCAAGTAGTTGGTCTTGAATAAGTTACTAGAAATTACAAGGTTTGAGTCCGCTAAAATAAGCTAAAAAAACACCTCTTACAAATCAACTTGCCCACATCATTCTTTCCTTTACATTTCCTTTTACGTAGATGCTCCAGTGCCATCAGAACTGAATTGAACTGTACAATAGTACAAGGTTGCAAGATGAATGAAGAAAGAATGAAAGTGCGCACCACGCTCTCCGGCTATGTATCAGTTGATGTACCGAGCATTTTCCCAACATCAGTATTCATGAGAATGTATAATGAAGACTGGAGGATTCTAGTATTGGTACGAGAGCATCTCAGAGAAGTAAAATGTCAGTAGTAGCTATAGCATCTGGTCATCGACTAGGAGAATTGGTTAGCCTAGAAAAGTGATTGAACGGATTTGGGAGAACGGAGAGCTGACACACACTTGAACTGTCATGGAGAGCATAATTTCATTAGAAGATGTTATAATCAACATTGAGAGCATGTTTGTTACCCATAACTGGACATTATAACAAATAAGATTTAACTTTTTTTGTTGATTACCAAACATGCTATTAGTGTATTGCTATCAAGGTGGAAAAGTGAAAGGAGTGGGATACCGTAAAAGCCATTACCTTAGACTGTTTATATTTTTCACGTATTGCGTGCAACTTGCATCCATGAGTATTTAGCTGCAAGTCTTGCAATGCGAGAACAGTGGTTTTCATCTCCGAGGCCTTGTAGTTGGTGTAATGCTCCAGAGTCGAATTCTGCAAAAACTACGCGTCATTTTGGGTTTGAATGCTATCAGAAAGGGAAGATCAAGAGGCATAAAAGATGCAAACCCATGGATGGAATATTTGATCTAGTGTCCATCTGGCTAGAAATACAGCAGATGCGGCAACAAGAGATGGAAGAAACTCTAGGAAACTGTACTCAGTTAGAGTTAACTCTGCTAAATAATTTGCCAAGAATTCCAATTCAACAGATGGAACCTGTATAAGGGGAAAATTATTTTGTCAGAATGGTTTCTTCCTAGTACAAAAAACAGAAAGAACTACATAAAGTCTTGCCTACCTCGTACGAAACCTGTGCTGCTTGAATGAATCTCCTGCGGAACAGAAAGGGACAGTGCAAAAGTAAGAGATCCTGAACTTAACAAGATTGCATTTCATTGAAAATGACACAGATTGTAGATATGGCAAGTACCTAAGGAACTTCTTTGTGGTGGGAACAGATAACTGAAAACCCAAAAAATTCAAAACGCAACTTTCCATTTTCACTACCTGTCACGTAACCACAAGTGAGTTCTGCGTGTGCAAATAAAGACTTTTCCTGATGGAGAGAGCACAAGTTAATTTTAGGGTCAAATGCATGAATACTTTTTAGGCACTGAGTTTATTGAGATTGATATCAAGGAAAATGCAGCTATACAAACAAAGAACCAAACTGAAACATCTATATCAGCCTCTAAACTGAACATTGTCCTTAACGTAAACTCGGTCTACATTGAAAATAACCTTTCAAAAGAGAGAAAGATGTACCTCTTCTTTTGCATAGGTATTGTCCGTGATAAAGCAAAACTCATCAACACGAGGTGCACAGATTTCTTCATATTTTCTTCAAACCGAAACCCAGAAAGATATAAGCAAGAAAAATTTAAGGATCTATACTTCTTGTAAAGAATGGAAATTTAAGACCACTTGCGTAGTGGCACCACCGGGAACTTCCCACATGGAATGTGGCAGTTCAATTCCCACCATCCCCATCCCCAATGTAATCAAAAAAGAAAGAAAGGAAACTTACGAAGCAATTAGCATGCAGGTTACACCAAGGAGTTGCAATTTTTGCTTCTCGATGTAATTTTCAGACAAGAACCGATCAAGAAGATTTACAGTAAGGTAAATTGTGTCTGGGACCAGCCTATACTCTTCAGAAACCTGAAATAGAGAAGATATACACACAACATAATACAACAACTAAGAAAAGAAATATATTATTAATACTTGAACAAAAACCAATATATCCAGCTTTTCTTAAAGGAATAAGATTCTTGAATGTACTAAGTTTGAAACTTAGAATTTATAATAAAAATTCAAGATAACAGTGCATTGCTCAAATGAAGTCAAAAGGTAGAATTGGAGAGTGCAACGCCTACTTGATTTAGTATATTTACAAGTGAGGAAAAAAATAAAAAAAAGATGATTTCTTGAGAACAAGAGCAAAAACTTGCTATTTTGGAGTAATGACAACTATAATACTATTTAATGTCCTAGAAAAGAGAAACATGAATTCCAAACAGTTCTGAGGTATCTTTGTAAGAATGATGGTTTCCACTAGGCAAGGACATTATAATCTCGTGTGTCCAAATTTGACTCTGTATGTGCTAACCTCCACAAGCCAATCAATCAGTATCCCCCGCATGCCCGGGCTGATGTCTCGCTGCAGCTTCTCCATATAATTGCCAGAAGGCCTCCTGTCAAGCTGAGAGTGAAGAAAATTCGCCGAGTTAACATGAAAGGAAAAGCATTTCTGCAGAAAACAGTTCAGTTGATTGATCTGGAGAAACAATTAAGGTTTTGAACTCCTCTCAACGTGATCATAAAATTTAAATTTGCAGTGGAAATAATCCATACTGAAGTGAATTTGATAACATGACATGGAATATAGAACTGACAAAAAGCTAAAGTTTCCAACGCATTTGAGATTACTATGTAGCAAGGTGCTAAGTGCTGAGTGGATAAATTTAGGCATTAGAACTACGAGAGATAGAAAGGACATATAATAACAAATATACAGCCTTACAAACCTCTGTTGTGTGAAAATTTCTATATATATCAGGGGCATACAGGCTACACATCTGTGGATCCTTGTGTTTTGAATCTATATCCATAATGCCTGCATTATCCAAGTTTTCTTGTGTATGCCAGAGTGTGCTTTCTCCTGGATGATACATTTACAGAGAAAATGATACACCCAAAAGAAAACAATTAGCAACGGAGAACGTGTAATCCAAGATATCTAAAGATAATTTAAACACATTCAGGAATACATTTGATAGAAAGGACTACAGAACAATCCAGGTTGCAATGTGCAACATGAGTCCTGTCAGACAAACTTGCTTGATGTACTAAAGACTACTAATGAGAAGGTTGATCAAAACTCAAAAGTATGAAACGAGGAAGGATTAGTTACCAAATATTCTCATTTCATCAACGCATCATACATTTGAATGAAATTCATGTGAACACATAAACAAGGACAGAAGAGAAAAAAAACGTCCATCGGATGTATCAACTGATTTAGAAAAAAACATGTTTTCATATCATTGCAAGTAACTCTACTGGATTTTGATTGATAGCTATTTTATTTGGAAGTGAAGAATATCTATATTATCTTTCTTAGGAGCCTCTTGTTCTTGATAATTGGGTGAGTACCAAATAAGCTTGAAGAGACTTATGTAAGTAGATGATTTTAACATCTCCCCCAAACATATTGCAAAAGGAGTGATTAGAATTTAGAGTTGAAATTATCAAAACTTGTTACAAAGAGGCCTCATAACGTCATTCTGTTATTAGCAGTAATGCAGGCATTAGGTGTCACTCATTTAGTCATCATTTTCACTCAAACAAAATCAAAATGTAATCATTTGTGTGGCAACAAGAAAAAGGTGTGTTATCAATACGTTGCAGTTTCATGCGAAAGAGAAAATAAAATCTAACCTCGCTTCAATTGACTCCACCATGGATTGCGCTTAATAGAATTTTGTTTATCTGTTGTGAGATATTCACTTGGTTGAACAGTTCCAAACTCTTTTACATTTATGGGTAAACAAATATCTTGTGATTCCTCCACATTTAGTGTGTTAATCTCTTCAGCTATGTTTTCTCTTCTATCCTCTGGAACCTGAGACTCTTTAACAGAAACAGCATGTGCCACCCTTGCATTTTTTTTCACTGTGCCTTTTCTATCCAGTTTGCTAAACTGACGAGGAGGAACATCAAAATTCAGTGAGTTTGGGAGAGAAATCCAAACTTTTAGTTCAAAAACAGCATTCTACAAATATTGAAAAATTGTATCTCCCCTGCGTACAATTCTTGAGATATAACAAGCGTAAAGGAGAGTTGTGAAAAAGGAGCCTAACTTTATATTTATCATCAAAATGATGATTATAGTCTTACCTGAACTTTTGTTGAGTTGATGAATTTTTTGCATGAATTTTCACGGAGTGTGTTAGTTACTTCTTTAAGAATTGCCCTTTTCTTATGCTGAGAAAATGCAGAGGAACTTGCAGCAGGTTTGTTCTCGTCAGACGCTGCTCTTTTGGAGTTCGTTTTCAAAACCTTTTTACCGTCCTGTTTGGTTGAGGGATGCAAAGGTGGCAATCCTCCTGATGAGCCCAAGGCTTTAGCCCGTGCTCGTGTGATTCGCACTGTGGGACCTACAACTTCCGAAGATCTATTCTCTTTGTTCATAGTTGCGTGCCTCGTAGGACGACGGTTCATAGAACAAAACTAGTATGCCTCCATTAAAGCTGCAACTATTTCAATTTTATAATTAAGACAAACAATATACACAGAAGAAACTATGTTTATGCAGAAATTACAATAAACAAGACTGTCCTGACAAAACGAACCGTAAAGCTCAACTTAGTAAAGCTTTTAGGGTTGTCCATGAATTCTTCAACATTATGCTCACTATAAGGTGATGTGCTCCTATAAATTCAAGGGCGTCAGTAAAATGTTATTGACATAATTTCAATTCTACTGAGGATGCTTGTTCTACACGCTGACTTAGCACTATGTTTCTATGAAAAATAAATCAGTTACAGCTTCTGAAGGGAAAAATAAATGGATCAGTTAGAGCATGGATTTCTAACCCATTCTACATTTAGGCATGACTAACAAGATGGAAAGGATGGAAAGGACCTTTTTAACTTGTATAGTATTGCTTTGTGCACCTGTCTTCCCCCTGTCTTATGTGTAAGCTACTAAAACAAATTGAACGATATAGACATCGGGAACTAGAAAGTGCCTTGTTAAGTTTCTATAATAGAAAAAAGAGCAAACTCAAAAAGTTGAACACAAGGAAACGACAACTAACTAATCTAATTGGAACCATTTATCATGAACTTAGCAAGTTTTGTCTATCTGATGCTAGATCCCACGACACATTTCATCATAAAAAGGAAAACTGATAAATACACGACAATATCACTCAGCTTGTCGGCATTAATATGCCCAATAGTTGCAACAGTTCTTAACAAAACCACTTGTTCACCCAAAAGCACCTTCCCCATTCTCCTTTCCTCTTTTATTTTTAAGTGTAATTAGTAATTACCATGTAATTCACAGAAAAACAGCTTATAGTCAAACACACAAAGTCAAGCCACAATTCTTATCAACATTCAATCAAACAATACAACAAGTTACCAAAATATAGAATTCTTTTCGCTCAAAGTCAACATTAAGTGTTTGGAGAACAATGAAATGTTTGAATATTTCATTATTCCACAAATCACTGCAGGGGAAATAGAGGAAGCCAAGAGCAAAAGCCAATGTTGCATCGAGTTGTTGGACCATGAGCTTTGAAAATTGCAGCTTGACTCACAATAACATAAATAGCTCCGGCAATAAGAAATTTCCCACTTATAAAATTAAAATCACATAATTTTGGGAAAGAAAAAAAGAAAATGAAAATGAGAAATTTGAATTTCAAATAATCCAGATCCTCGGTCACTTCAAAAATTCAATCGACTTTCAAAGTTCTCCAAGAGTCAATCCAGATAAATAAAAAATAATCCTCAAAAAATTGTAATATCGGAAGCTTTTAAGAATTAATTTTTTTTCTAACACATATTTTTACCATTTAAACAACACAAACTTTACATGAAAAAGCATCATAACAAACTGAATTATTAAAATGGGGACTGATAAAAACAGATATAGAACAAACCCTCGTCTTAGCTCTACAGATCTAAGCAAAATCTTGGAAATTTTCACGTACGAAGCTCAAACAACAAAATTACAGCAAGCACAGAACAATAAAGTCCGGAAATTTACTATATGTATGAAATTTCATCCACAAAAATACATATGAAATTAGAACTGAGCTCACTGTGCATTTACATCAAGAGCTCCGCACACAGCAATCGGGATTCATTTCACCCGGATTCTTTATCCAAAGGTGTATAGATACAACCGGATGGCGTATCTATATAGAGAGAGAAAGTGGGGGAGTGAATGAGAGTGAAGGTGAGAGTGTGAGAAAAATGAAAGGTGTATAATAGTGTGTCTGCATAGGTGAAGGGTGAGAGCGGGATTCTGGCACAGTTCAAAACTTCTAATTTCTAAAAATAAAGTTTCCATTTTGTATTTCCAATTTTGTCCCCCGATTTGTTAAGCGGGTATTGAGCCACGTGGCTTCTTTCCAAACGTTCGAAAAAATTAAGAATTTTTTTTTAATTTTTAAGGTCTGATTATAAGATATTAATCTAGTTTTATGTTTTTTTCTTTTACTTGGATTAGGTTATTTGTTCACATTTTTATGGGTTGATTGATAGTTGTTTAAAATTGATCCTTAGTTTGTGGGAGTTAATATTGGTGGAAATGACTTTTGATTTCCTTTTATTTTCAATTGTTAGTTGTAGTATTACTATTTGGGAAGAAATATTCTTAAATAGATTTTTCGAATAGAGTTTTTTCGAATAGATTTTCTGAAATATGATTTCTGTGGAGATTTTATGGTTAAAAAGTATAAAGAAGATACGAGTTCACGTACGAAATTATTCTACTAAAAGAATGTGTGATTGAAAATGAATTTTAATAAATCTCTACCAAACATGGACTTAGTGTGCGCCATATTCTTGTTTCTTGAATTTTATTTTGCATTTTCCCTACCATATTTCGATTATTTAAATTGTCGCGATTGAAAGGAGAAAAAAAAAAAGGAAAAATTGAAAATTTTCATCCAACATTGACAGTCTTCTCACTATAAAGCTTATGTTATGGCAATTACTAACTTTTTTTTAGCACAATCCAGGAATTTGGAGCTTCATTGAAAATTATGTCAAAGCCTATTCAAATTTGAATTCACGTATTTTTTATCATAAGCGTAATGTAAGGATATAAACTTGTGTCAAATTAAAAAGGAACTATTCCCTATTTGATAGAGATTTTTTTAAATTTATTTTTAGTCATACATTATCACAATAAAATAATTTTGTATGTGAATTTATAAATTTTCTCTACTTTTTAGCATCATGTTTTTCAAAGAATTACCTTTCATAATTTTCAAAACAATCTTGTATCAAATGAGTTCTATTTCTTGACTCTTCACCTACTAGACAATAATTAGCCCCCATTTTGCCTCCATTATTTGCTATTTTAATTTTTGGAATAGTATTTTTTGAAAATTGTGTGGTTAAAAAAAAATTTTGAGTTTACATGTAATATTATTTTATTTCAGAACGTGTAGTTGATAAGAAAAGAGAGAAAAATGAATTATAATTTTAATAGGGACCAAACGGGGCCTTAATAGTTGAAATCCAAATCAGTGTTACTCTATGAATAAAATTTTAAATAATACTATCTAGCTCCAGTAGTGATAGAACACTAATCTAGCTGGTTACACTTTATAAGTTTAATTAAATTAATTATGTGATTTTGCATTTAAATGAATTTATCATTTATGACCTATTTGATGGCCATTATTGTATAAAAATGATATTTTTAATAATGATTTTTTGGAAGATGTGTGATTAAAAAGTAAAAGAAAATTTTGAATTTATGTGCAATCTATCATATATGCCCTATTTGATGGTCATTATTGTATAAAAATGATGTTTTTAATAATGATTTTTTGGAAAATATATGATTAAAAAATAAAATAAAATTTCGAGTTTACGTGCAATCTATCATTTAGGCCCTATTTGATGGCCATTATTGTATAAAAATAATGTTTTTAATAGTGATTTTTCGAAAATTGTGTGGTTAAAGAGTAGATAAAATTTTGAGTTTATGTGCAAAATATTTTATTAAATAAATATGGTTGAAAATGCATATGAAAAGTAAATTGTTATGTTTTAAAGGGAGTCAAACAGGAGGTTAATGTCGCATAATTGCCACTTATGCTGGTGCTTAGCAATGAACAATATTACTCTAAAATTTTAGGTCATCTTGTATTAATTAAATATCGAACTACTTAAAGTTAGAACACGGGTAAAAGTTCTCTAAATTCTCAAAGGGAATCGAGTCATTTTACTTGGTCAAAATTGTTTAAATTTCTCATTTGTAGATGGTAGGATTTCGATGCTAACAAAATGAGTTAATTATAAGTATGAAAACTCATGTAATTAAAAATCAAAACAAATCCCTTAAAACAAACAATAAAAACAAAAACAAAAACAAAAACAAACAAAACGGAATCCTCTATAATGGGTTGGTCATTTTAAAATGTGTATTATTTTGCGTTCCCACAAATATCTTTCGATTCTACGAACTGTTGTATTTGTTAAAATAAAAATAACTGTAGACTCTCTCACATTGTGGCGTGGGTGCTTGTAAGAAAAATGACTAAATTCATGACAATTAATTATGGAAGAACGATCAAGACTTCGTGTCACAAATTTACATGACTACTCTCTCAAGAATTTTCAGTTTAATACAACTAACTGTGGATGTTAAATTGAATTTTACAGAAAAAGAAAAAAAAAATATCATTCGAATTTATTATGCACATTTTTTATTACAATTCTATTATAAGGATTCAATTTTTGTCAACCACATGTGAATTAGTACTTTCTTGTCTCATCACCTACAAGATAGTAGTTGGAATATTTACATCGTTTGTACTATATGTACGTAATAGTTTACATACACATGATGAGGTGAAATATGAATGGATCAGAATTTCTTCAACAACAAAAAAACTTACTCACTCTCTTTTCGACACAGCAACTGTACATAAACCATTACGTACAAGTAACATTATTCATTTTCCATCTGATGCTTTTGTGCCCTAAATTGAATTAGACTTGTCCCTTTCGAATGCACAATACCAAATTCATCGCAGTTATTTGAATGTTTTTTCATTATGAAACGTTTTTTTTCCAATGAGACGATGACAATAAGTTGATAATTTTTTTTTAAAACTTATTGTTACTCAATGATAAAATCGTAAATCACTTAGTATTAAAATAATGTTTAAAGATTCGATTGGTTTAAATTAGAGCTAGAACACTAGTAAAAATCCTTTCAAATTAAAATTATCACGTCATTTTAATTGGTCAATTTCGTTTTAAAAAAAATCTCATTTATTTTGATGGCGTCGTGGCATTACTAACAAAATGAGTTATGAAAAACTTATATAATCAAAATTTGGAAAATAAAAAGTAAACCAAGCCTCTCAATCGGGAACCATATGAATCGACACGTGGTCGATTATTTTTTTTAGCTATTGTTTTTTTATAAAAAAAGAAAAAGAAAGAAATTGCAAACACAATTCAACCTTGATATATATCATTTTACTTTATTACAATTGACAAAATATTGATAATCAACCTTTCATAATTTCAACATTTAGTGATCGATCCTTTTTCGTGTCATATGTTGTTAAAAATCAATTTATTTTACTTGTGATCATATATGTATACTTGTGTTTGTGTATGTGTGTAGAGACGAGGGGGAGGGGAAGGGCTCTCATCTCCTAAATAAAATTACCTTTCGATATCCTATTCAAGCTGGTTTAATTGGTTATCTTTTTACTTTATTTGTGTTCGATAATTTTTTCCTATTTTTAAACTGCACAATCATAAAAAAACACTTTTAAAGAATAATTTCTAAACAATCTTTACGAGACAATGAAAATCACCAAGGATCAATGGATATGATGGGAGCGTGAGAAATGGGCCATTCTTCCCAATTAAAATATCATTAAATTTCAAAATTTTGGGACAGTGGCGGGGCCTTTTTTTTTAGTACACAGTGTTGACCAAACAAAGCCGCTCTTCGTCTCTTTATAACCCATTATTCTGCAATTCCTTCTGCCTTTCTAAGCAATGTTTATTATTATTATTATTTTTTGATACCCAGGTCTCCCATCTTAGCCAGACTAAATCCTGGACCTCTAGTCACCGGCCCCTCAGCAACTTGAGGAAGTAAACCGTTGGTTATGCCCCTGTTGGCTCCCAAGTTCCTGCATTGCTTAAACTCCTGGCCCCAAGAGAGCTCTCCTCACTATCTTTCAGTCATTGCCTTGCTTCCAAGACTCGTGCCTTCCNCTCGTGCCTTCCAGGATTCGAACTCCCCACCCTGGGGTTGCAAACCCACAAATGCAATTGTTCCACCAACTCGAATGTGTCCCGGTGGGCTGTTTATTATTTTTTATTAGACAGAGAGTTGATTATTCTTGTTACCTGCTGGCAGCATAGCATGTTCTTACCATTCTAAAGTTTGAACATGTTATAGATCCATATTTAAGGAAAAATTGTTCTACCTGTTGTGCTAATAATAAATTGGTCCTTAACTCTTGAAAAGGAACAAGTTCAAAATAATGTTTTTTCAAAAAAATGACCACCAAAAGTTTAATTTGCATCTCAACTTCAGTTGGTTGTCATGTCCCATGCGCGACACAACTGAAGACCTGCAAGAGCACAGCCAAAACATGCACACAAGAATGCGTGTGACGGGAATGATACATGCAAAGCAATGGGCTGAAGGCGCACGATGAAAGTAAGAAATGCAACGTAGGCTGGTTAAGACTACGTGGGAGTCCTCGTGTAGAGAGGTGTAACAATTTCCATTAAAAAGTTTCAAATAAAATTGTTACAGGTTCATTTCAAAATCAACGTGCGACTCCTGTTTAAGATCTTGTAACATATAGTGCAATACTTTGTTTAAATGTATATATTTTATACTATCGGTTCTTTTCGACAAAAAAATTATTTGATTGTAGTAAAAACTAAATTTTGATAAATAATTTAAATCCTTGAATGAAAGATGTTGAGGTTGTGATTAAGTATTTATACGTTATACGTGGCAAGTTTGAAGTTCAACAACATTTTTGGAGTTAACATGAAATTATTATGACCAATTTTTAAATTTGGGTGAGTGAAAGTTTCAACAAATTTTTGGAGTTATTATGAAATTATTCTTAAAGACTGTCCATAAATTTTTCATCTTATTTTTATAAATTTTTCTTGTTTGTTATTTTTCTTTGAACAATAAAAATCACGTGAGTAAAAAGAAAAGAAAATTTTCTTAATTCCCAACAAAATGTATAGAATTTGAAAATCAGATTTCAATGTTTATTGAACAGAATAACATTCTAGGAATACGGATATCGGTGTAGCTTTAGGAAATATTTGGTTTAGTTAAAAATTAAGTTTTTTGTATATTATGATAAAAGTTGATGAAATATGTGATTGAAAAATTAATAAAAATTGTAAGGTTCATAAATTTCACGATTAAAAATGAGTTTGGAGAAAAATCTAAAATTTGGGCCCAAATAGGGGCTTGGTTAGGTGCGAATATGGGGGGAGGTTGCACTGGGCTTCAACCCAGTACAGCTTGGCCCATGTTCTATTTTCCTTTTTTTTGCTTAAAAAGTTATATTTTTGCCTAAATTTAGAATTAGCCCACCATCCACCCTTTTTAATATGGGAAGAATACATAAATCAGACATTTACTTTTACCCATTTCAAAAATACCAAAACATGTTTTAAATTTCAAAAAACAGGTTTCTTTATAATTTTAATTATGAAATAATAATTATTAAATTAAAATTGTAAGATCCTTATGCCTATAGCATGTAGCTTTAGGAACTATTTGGTTTAGTTAAAAATTAAGTTTTTTGTATATTATGATAAACGTTGATGAAATATGTGGTTGAAAAATTAATAAAAATTGTAATGTTCATAAATTTCATGATTAAAAATGAGTTTGGAGAAAAATCTAAAATTTGGGGCCAAATAGGGGCTTGGTTAGGTGCGGATATGGGGGGAGGTTGCACTGGGCTTCAACCCAGTACAGCTTGGCCCATGTTCCATTTCCCTTTGTAACTTTTTTTTCTTAAAAAGTTATATTTTTGCCTAAATTTAGAATTAGCCCACCATCCACCCTTTTTAATATGGGAAGAATACATAAATCAGGCATTTACTTTTACCCATTTCAAAAATACCAAAACATGTTTCAAATTTCAAAAATCAGGTTTCTTTAAATTTTTAATTATGAAATAATAATTATTAAATTAATTTATTATTAATATTTAATTCTACTATAAAATAATTA
>CAIGRT010160682.1:0-17507 GCA_903798405.1 Fraxinus platypoda
TGACTCATTTGGATGTCTCTGATTTTTTTGTAGATTCAAATGAGAATATTGACAATTTGATTAGGAGTGATGTGATAGAAGATATAGATTAGTTTACTTTCTAGTATTTCCTTTCATTTTAGAAATTCAATTTGAAATACGTATTTATTTTTTGCAAAAATTTAAAACTTTATTAAGTATCATTAATTTCATATTATTGAATTATGTTTATTCTTTTAAATTTAAATTCAAGTTTTTAAAATATATTTGTTTTGTTATAGATTCATAATGGAATGTCAAGATACTTGCATGATTGATAGTGCAACTACACACTATTTTTCAAGACAAAAAATATTTTTTGAACTTAACATTAACAGAAATAAATGTTAATACGATATCGGGTGCATCGAATATCGTCAAAGGCTCCAAAAGAACTTGAATTATTTTATCAAATTATACAAAATTATATATTAACGACGCGCTTTATTCTAGCAAATTCAGAAAAAATTTGCTTAGTTTTAAAGATATTCACTGAATGGATATCACATTGAGACTATACAAAAATATAATGTTGAATATCTTTGCATAACTTCTTTTGTATAGGGCTAGAAGCAAATAGAAGAGAAACTTCACGCACTCACATCTGTCATGTATTATACATTTATAAAAATGGTCGAATCAAATATTATCAAGATCCAGAAGTTCGTTGATTCAAAAAGTTTTATACTTTAGCATGATCGACTTTGACATCCAGGAGCTATAATGATGCATCGAATAATAAACAACTCACATTGACATCCTTTAAAGAACCAGAATATTCTTTCACTTAATGATTATCCATGTGTAGCTTGTTCGTAAGGCAAGTTAGTAATTAGACTTTTGACTACAAAGGCCAATATTGAATCTCCAACTTTCTTGAAAAGAATTCATGGAGATATATGTGAGCTAATACACCCACCATATGGATTATTTCGTTATTTTATGGTATTAATTGATTCTTCTACTAGATGATCACATGTTTGCCTATTTTTCACTAGAAATGTAGTATTTGCTAGACTACTTGCTCAAATCATAAAATTACAAGCGCAATTCCCCGACCACTCAATCAAGACTGTTCATCTTGACAATGCTGGTGAATTTATAGCACAAGCATTCGATGATTATTGTATGTCAATTGGGATTGTTATTGAACATTCGGTTGCGCATTTTCTTACACAAAATGATTTAGCAGTCGTTTATTAAACGTCCACAACTTATTGCTAGACATTACTTATGAAAACAAAACTCCTAACTTCTGTTTGCAACTTGGATTTGGTTATAAACCTAATATTTTTCATCTACAAGTTTTTGGTTGTGTTGTCTAAGTCCTTATTTCATCCCCACAATGTACTAAAATGGGTCCCCAATGAAGACTTGAAATTTATATGGGTTTTGATTCACCATCTACTATTAGGTATCTTGAACCTTTAGCATGTGATTTATTTACTGCACGTTTTGTAGATTATCATTTTGATGAAATGACTTTCCCAACTTTGGGAGGCGAAAAGTTACATCCTGAAAAATAAGGTAAAATTTATTGGAATGAAACGATTCCATTTCACTTTGATTCTTGCAACAATCAATGTGAGCACAAATTTGAAAAAATCATTCATTTGCAAAAAGGTTGCAAATCAATTACCTAATGTATTTGTTGACACAAGAAATGTGACAAAGTCATATATATCAGTAGAAAACATTTCAGCAAAAATTGATGTATCTAAAAGATAATCTATTGTAGCAAATGAGTCTCACATAAAAAACAAACCAAAAACTTCAGAAAAAGTAACATTAAAAAGATTGATCAATCAAATATTGAAAATATAGTTCCCGAAGAACCACAAGTGTTCGAAAATAACGAAATTTTAATAAATTATATGTTATCTCATAAATTATAGGAACAAAATAATATTGTTATAGACAATATTTTCGTCATTAACGTGGCTTTTGATATTATGCAAAATGAGGATCCTAAACCATAGTATGTTAAAGACAGTCAATATAGAAATAATTAGCCAATGTAGAAAGAAGTCATACATGTGGAATTGAATTCCTTAGAAAAATGAAAAGTGTTTGGACCTATAATTTGAAAACCTGAAAATTAATCCCTGTAGGTTACAAACTGATTTTTGTATGAAAGAAGAATGAAATAACAAAATTTCAAGATACAAAGCTCGACTTGTAGCTCAATGTTTTTCACAAAGACCAGTAATTGATTATGAGGAAACATATCCTCTCGTAATGGACACCATCACTTTAGATTCTTAATTAGTTTGACTGCATCACCAAGGCTCGATATGCTCCTTATAGATGTAGTAACTGCCTATTTATATGGTTCACTTGATAGTGATATATGAAAGTTCATGAATGACTTAAAGTACCAGAAACAAATGATATATGCCCAAGAACTATGTTCTCAATTTAATTGTAAAGATCATTATATGGATTGAAATAATCTGAGCGCATGTGGTATAACCGCCTTAGCAAATATTTGTTGAAAGAATGCTATAAAAATAACGATATTTGCCATCGTGGCAGTTTATGTTGATGATTTAAATTTAATTAGAACTCCTCAAGAACTCAATAAAATTGCTCATTATTTGAAAAATGAATTTAAGATGAAGGATTTGAGAAAAATCAAATTTTGTCTCGAGTTGTAGATTTTACATTTCTCAGAAAGATTATTTGTTCATCAATCTACATATACAGAAAAAGTCTTAAAACATTTTTATATGGATAATGCACATCTATTAGCATCACCTATGATTGTTTGATCATTTGATGTGAAAAAGATCTATTTCGCCCATTTGAAGATGGAGAAAATATTATTGGTCCTGAAGTACCATGTCTTAGAGCAATTGAACAATTAACTTATCCTGCAAACTGTACTCGACCTGACATAACTTTTTCTGTAAATTTCCTTGAAAGATATAATTCTACACAAATTCTTTAAATGTAAATATGTATTTTCTTATGATGAGCAAAATATTAATGAAAGTAATTTTCGAGATAAAATTGATGAAAGTGATGTTGGAGATGAAAACAATGATGAACTTGGTGATGAAATAAATGTTCGGGATGAAACTAATGAAACTGATTAGCCTCCGTTTGGTCCTCATTATTTGAAATTTTAGTTGTTGAAATAGTTTTTTTTGAAAAATGTGTGTTTAAAAAAAGAAGAAAAAGTTTTAAGATTACGTATAATATTATTTTATTAGAAAATGTGTGGTTGATAAGAAGAGAGAGAAAAACGAATTATAATTTTAATGAGAGCCAAACATGGACTAAACTAATTTTGAAGGCGTTCTAATTGAAACTAATATCGAGAATGTTAAGAATGAAAACGTGTAGATAATCACTGTAATAAGATATCAAATAATTTTTTTTTTTTTTGCAAGATTAATTTTGCTCCCTAACTCAAAATTTCTATATCCACCAATGATGAAACTCATAAAATATGAGTATAAAAATAATTATTGACTTTGATTGTACATTTTTTTAACTTCACAGTGTATAAAAAAGTCTTTTTTTAAATAATATTTTATAATTAATTGATAGGACTTTTCTCCCACTCCAACTGCAAGTGCTCAAGATCTCTATATCACCGCCGGCCGGCACCGACAGGGCGTAGCAGATAAAGAATCGAATTCAACTTCACGCCACTAATTTTGATTCCGAGAAAATAATCCGGAAAAAGGAAAAAATTACGGAGCGATGAGCAGTAAAATCACAATATGGAGATCTCGGCAGTTTTTTATTTTATATTTTTCGGTATTTCTTCTTCGATCAATTACAGGTTTGCTTTCTTTTCAACTAAGCAACTCTATGTGTTAATTACAAGTAATTTTTCTAAAACATGGTTTTTTTTTGTGAACTTTGAGATTTTTATTTGTATCACTTATTTTTTTCCCTCGTAAATCTGAAATATAGATCGAACACAGATTTCCTTCCAAAGTTTATGCGTGACTAATTCCTAATTTTATTGTATTAGTTTTATATTTGACATCAATTTTTAGTTTTGCTTTGCCGTTTGAAACGTTGCGTTATTTATCCAATTGTAGCTTTTGGTGGAAATCGCACATGAAAAAATTGGAAATCTTTATGAATTATGGGTGCACAGTACCGTGAATATCTGCCACTATCCGTTGTTTCTATTATTTGAACTCGATTTTCACAAAATGTAGACAGAATCAGGAGTAATGTCTTTTAAATTTCAAATCTCTAGTTTTCCTGACGATTTTTTGAGCATTTTTAACATTATTAACATATTATTTTGGGTACTGTTGGTATCATTTCGATTATTATGCTTGAGATTTCATTATTTAGATAAAGATTGATTTGATAGTTTAACCAATTAATTGTAATAGACTAATTTATCAAAAAATTGAGCTGTTCTTCGACTTTGTGGAAACATTTGTCTTCAAATTTATATTGTTCATAGCCTTTTTGTTCTTTTGTATTACAAACATCAAGTCCCTCTTAACACAACTACTAATGACGGATAAAATCTTAAGCCTTATAGCTGAAATAATCCAATGATAATTGGAATCAAGGATTTTCTTTATGGTCCATGTTAAATACTGGAGAATCATTTGCACAGGGAAAGGAAACGGATTTTTGTTACAGTTTCAGCGCACGCTATAAACTAAGGATCTCCTCAACACAAGTTTTATCTTAGTCATTTTTATTATTAATATTCCATTTAATTAGGAGTAATATATTGAATGCCTACGATGTCTTTGTAGGACTGGCAGACAGCTCATCAACATCAAATTCCAAGAATGCGAGTAAGAAGTCATCTGGTAGATCTATCGGAGTGGCAATACTCCTTATATGCCTTGGGCTGTTGGCCGTGATTGCATTTGCTGTTTTCTTATTCAAGCTGTGGCAAAGGAAGAAGAGAGAGGAGCAACATGCACGTCTTCTAAAGCTTTTTGAAGAAGATGATGAGCTCGAAGTCGAACTTGGTATCCGTGATTGAGATTGGATTTTCTTCTTGTTTATTCAGATGTAATTAGTGGAGGTTCAGTGCAATGACTCTTTTTTCATCATGTTGTAGATGCTCCTACTTTTGAGGTTATTCACGAAAGGCAAGTTTCTTGCTTTTTTAATTTCTACAAGCATATTTCGATTTATGGATTTGGTCGTTGTAATGTTTGAAGTTGCTCGAATTGTTCAAAATATTTTACATATGATAAAAATACGAAGGTCTTCACTGTAATTACACATGAAATGTAGTGATGCGATAATAAGAATTTCTAGGATCCGTGTATCTACATTACCCAACAAGAATCTCATTTCCATCTCCTGCCACCAAATAAATAAAACAAATAAGCATAATAACCTCGTCTGTATTTTGCTCTATGTTAAAATGCATTGCTTGTGAATCTCAAACGTGCTTCTGGTCATGGTAACATGCACGTGACTTCAAGCTTGTGTGAGGATGTCAAAGAGTTGTGACTACAGCCAGGACTGATACATCATAAGTGAATGTCTTGACTGTTTAAACTCCTTTTTTTCTTTTTTTACTTTATATGTTTTAGTGGATATGAGGTTCTTAAGCTATCCTAAGTTCATCAAAGTCATCAATGCGTTATCTCCTGTTGTATGTTGCAGAAGGACATTTAAACTCTTTCTGTATCTTGTTAAACGATCATGCTCGTTATGCGGTTTTCACTTGCTTTATTTGTTTTGTGACTAATTGATCATTCTCTTTACTTTTTGCGAGCTTCACATGTTCATTAAAGCAAATTAGGTAGCTACTGATGATAGGTTTGGAAAGACAGAATACATGCAATTCTACTATTTATAGTAGGAATAAATAAGGATAATAGCCCCTTGGGGCACATCCCAACTGACAAAGGACAGGGCTCTTAGTTGCGGCAGTTCACAAGTCCGGGTTTGATTCGTGGGGCTCCTGGAATGCAGGCTCTCTCTGGAAGGCAGGATTTATCTGGAAGGTAGGAGTTCTCGGTAAGATGCAACATGTGTTAACTCGCTCGACACTTTAGCAGATCAGTGGAGGGGGCTCTTGGACCCTGGCTAGTTTGGGGGCACATTCCACGGTTTACTTGGTCTGCGTTTTGAGGGACCAAGGCGTAGACCCTAGGATTAGTCGCCGAAGGTGAACATCTGGGTATCAAAAAAAGTAAAAAAAAAATAAGGATAATAACAGGGACTACAGAGTTAATATAGGAACTTGTTGTCTCTAGAAAGTGATTATTTTAGGCAGTGAGGTTCGATTATTAACAAAGAAAGAGGATCTGAAGACGAGGTAGTGCACAAAATTAGAACGCTTTGAATGCAATGGAAAGTTTTGCACGATTCTGTGTACACACCTATGTACACGTAGCATGGCCCTAAACCTATTATCCTTATGGTCCCGAGTGTGTGGCTGTGAAATAACAAAAAATCATAAATTATTGTAGCGGAAATAGGATTATTAAGTTGGATGGGTGGTCGTACTATATACCTGTTGAAGTTGTTGCTTTGGATATAGCCAACCCAAATATATTTTGAGAACCAGGTTTAATTTTTCATCATCGTCATTGCTTGAACAAAAACCAAAGCCTATCTTGAGGAGGTTCTGCTAGCTTTACGTGTTACATTGAAATAAATTAGGTAGCTGCTGGTGGAAGGGTTCTGTTTCTGTTTCTTGTGGCAAATGCCTGCTTACTTTGTTTAATCACAAAGTTTTTTCACAATCATACAATCAAACACTCGACTCAGCATCACCACTTCAAATAGAAACTTCCCCCTTCTTTTAAGTCGTGCTATTAATTGTACCATCGACTATGAAAGTCCATTGGCCCTCACCACTTCAAATAGAAACCTTCCCCATCTTTACGCTGTGCTCTTGTACCATCCTGTCTCATTTCAAACGGACACTAGTGTTGTCCATGGAATGCCACACTTAAAATGGAAGCAAGTGTCGAATTTGCCTCACTGGATTTTTTATTCTTATATGTAAATCTTAGACGCACAATGAAAACTACCAAGTTGGTATGGGAGCAAAGGAAGGAATTTCCAGCTAAACTCTTGCTTGGCACAAAATGCACAATTGAATTAAAACAAATAATAAATAAAAAGTAAACTAGCCAGTAGCCAACAAATGTCACACCACATTAACAGCAAAACTTGATGTTTATAACAGATAAAACTGTTTTCCCAGATTAATCTCTAAAGCCAAATTGAGGAAGACAAAATACAGGAACACGAGTAACAAAATAAGTTCTAACAATCTTTGAAGTACGAAATTTATCTAAAAGACAAGCTCATGAGGTTTCATTCCAGCCTTTAGAGAGAATCTTGCACCCAAATAGAACTTCAATTCTGGAACACACTCGATAGCTTTTAATAAATCTGAATCAACAGCTTTCTGGTCATCTTTCTTCTCTGCCGGGAGCACATTCTTCTCCTACATTACAGAGAATGTCAAACCAACGAATAAAAAAAACCACAAAAAATAACAGGATAATTATTTTTCTAAGGCAAACCTCTTTTTCTGCCTCGAAGAATTCAGACTCGCCCTTCTTCTTCTTTTTCTCAGCTTGCTTAGCGAAGTACTTGTCATCGTACTTCTCCAGAGCCACCCCAGAGATGTCAACCTTTGTTGAAGTAGCAACAATATAGGCCTGGTTGACACGTCTTAGAGGAACGCCGTTGATCTTGAATGGTCCTAGATCGACAATTAAATAAAAATAATATAATTGCAATGCAGCAGAAGGTAATTCAAAGAGAGCTATTTCTGTATGAATTACTGGTTGATCAGAGAAATAAATATTGCAGTAAGTACATAATAAGTGCACAGCAAGAGATGAAGGACAAAATTCCATTAAGGTATAAAACTTAAGTAGCAAACAACCTTGAAAGTTGTACTTCAATCACAACCTAGATAATCATGGCCGAACACAAACTAATATTATATTTTAGCTTGATTGCAAAGGGCGGCTATAATTTGGCCAATACAGCATTGAAGATTGCATATAAGATAAACACATTATGAAAAAAATTCATGACGACGTACACACATTTTGATAAAGCTTGGCATCATCATGTGATTTGTCCTAGGAATTGAGGAATTCAGTAGATATTTTTTCAAAAACAGCCTAAAAAACCAAAATCGAAGCATAAGTAAAACTTACCCTGATTAATATACTATTAACCTCATTGAGAAACGAGTTCCAATTCAGGCTTCTAAAGAAGATCACACAACTAGAATGCCATGGCTAGTTAGGATACCTTCAGGTTATCTTATTAGTCATCATCATAGTGGCAAATAATGACTTGATAAAAAGGGATATCATTTAGTTATGCCATACAGTATTTCAAGAATTCTTTGAACATAGTAAATGAATTTCTCATGGCTAAACCCAGGAGGCTATGGCAGAGAACCTGCTCCACAAGGAGCTAGGATATGAGAATGCCCTCTTCCAACTAGTGGGGGTTTGGTCCATAAAATAAAGTTGCTTCAACCACAGCATTAAGAAGGGCTCTTTCTGAGAATTTTAAATCACTTGGGTAATACAAGCATTCTTTACAGATCAAACCAATATTAGTGAATCGTCACAAGAAGGAAAATAAAAATACAAGAATCATGCATAAAAGTCCACCCTAAAAGTCAAAAATGTCTGAAACAAAGAAAACATAGTTCATAACAACATTTTCCATACCAAACTACAATAATGTTCACATGATTCAATGCCAATTAACACACAGGAGCATATTCAAATAAAAACTAAGATAAACATGTAACATTCATACTTCATTGCATGGATAATAACATTTGCACAATGGTTTTCTAAACACAATTCAATTTTTTATTTATAATTGTGGCACTGACATGATGATGATCTGGGTCAGGGACGGAAAATCCAAATTTGTTTTCGCTCAACAAACAATAAATTAGCAGCAAATATTTATATTATACATTCACATAGAACTAGCTAACAAAGCATATATAAACACACACACTAACCAGTAACAAGCAACAATCCAGAAGCAAGCTGCTTCAAAAATAGCACACGCTTCCCCTTAAATCTTCCAGTCAATATAATCAACACTGTCCCTGGAGTGATGCTTGGCCTACACCCAGAAACATAAAAAGCAAAATAAATACATTGATCGTAAACTGAACAAATTATAACCTACGTCTCAATTTAAACAAAAGCCAAACAAAACAAGCAAATCTGAATAGTACCTAAGTTTTGTGGGTTTGTGCTTGCGCTTGTTGGAAAGCGGCTTCTTGACATCATCGGCAGGATAGAATTTGGGAGCCTTCTCGGCGGCTGGCTCAGCTGCTACAGATTTCTTTTCGTGAGTTGGGAATTTGCCTCCGTTCTTGGCCTTGATAGCCCAGAGTCCCCTCTTGTGGTACATCTGGGAACGCGAGTGCTTCCGGACACCACGGATCAATTCCGGGTTACGGGTCACTCTCAGAGTTTTGGGCGCCATTTGAGATGAAATGTGTAGCGTGACTTGTGAGGTGAGAGGAGAGGAGAGCAAACAAGAAGAAACCTAAACGCAGGGAACAGAGTATATATTGTATATATATAGACCTGTGTTGTAAAACCCTAGTTTGATTATGGCCTTTTGGGCCCAGGAAACGAGAAAAATCGGTTATATGGGCTGGTCTGTTCTAATGACACAAATAGCCTAGTATAGTTTAGGAACTTCAATTTTAACGATAAATTCCAATCATGCTACATATACATCATAGTTAACAACAAATTTGATAATCTTTCATGTGATAACAATCTATACTATAGATTTCAAACACGTATATCACATCACAGTCCGATTCCTTTCACCTAGAGGGATGTCATTCAAGGATGTTCGTCTAATTTAATTCGATAAATTTTTAATTTGTAAGAAAGAATTAATTTGCATATCCCTTTTTTGAATTAATACAAGGCAGCGTGTGCTAACCGACACGGACTCTTTCGACTGAGTCTAGCACGTCTCTCTAGTAGAGATAGGTTATATCAAACTTGAGCCATAATTTCAAGTGTTAAATATAGACAAATAAGATTTAGCTTTTGGTGGGGATCAAAATCAGATTTTTAGTACGTTTTGATAAAAAATAATAAAATGTGTAAATGAGAATTTGTAAATCTCATAAAATATGTGATTAAAATTAATTGTTAACTTTGAGTAATACCAAATATGAGCTTAATCTTTCGAGAATTTTTTGAAAACAAGTCATGTTTTGTGACTTTTATCTAGCATCATTTCATAATTAATAATTATTTATAGAAGATTTTGTATATGATCGATCTTAATAATAAATCATTTTCATTATTTGCATTGAAAAAAAAATCATTTTCATTATTAAGGATGGTGTCAGGACTTGATCGAGTAGGTAATTATGCAATTTTTTTTTAAAAATAAAAATTCGAAGACTATACCATAATACTACATTAAATAAAATCAAGCTCCTAGGATCTCCAATAATAGTTTCAGATGAGAGGCCATAAATTTTCCCAAATCACAGTAACTTTCACACTATCAAATTCACCAACGGTTGCCATCTTCACTATTTTGTTTATTTATTTAGAATCAAGCCAGTGAATAAATCAACTCGTCTTGACAAAATAAAATAAACGAAGTGCAATTTATTTATAAAGAAATAGGAAAATTCCAAAATTCAGTCAAGGCAGATAAGAATCCTAACAGTAGCCCCTTTGGGGGTGACCGAGTTGATATAGCAGGTGAACACGGAGATCAAATGTCACGAGTTCGAATCCTCTGCCAACACTTCCTCGGTCAAGCCCGTTGCACTAAGCTTGCCTAATGCGGTTTACTTCTCCTGTGTGATTTAAGAATTACTGCACATGGAGCAGAGTTTACCTAGTGCGCACTCACAGTGGTCGGACCTCCGCTGGAAGGTAGCGGCTACGGGTTCCTACGTAAAAAAAAAAATAAAAATAAATAAATAATAATAATAATAATAAAAATCCTAACAGTAGATATAAAATCTCAAAGATCAGAACCCCTTTATATAGGATTATTTTATTTCCAATATACGTCAAAGACGCATTGCATAGTTAAACCTCATTAAAGGCACAACATCGGGAATGGATTCAATCAGCGGACTCCCCTCGCCACCTGGATTGAAGATGGTCCCTCGTTTCAACTGCTGAGTGAAGCGAGTCTTTTTTCAATTTTTACTTTTTTGAAAATTTGTAGTTAAAAAATTCCATTGAGCATGTCTGCAGGCCGACCTTTACATAATCTAACCCGGTGCACCAAACAGGACAGAGCTATTTAGTGAAGAATCATAATCTGCAATAAAAGCAATTATTCCCTTTGGCTTTGTCTGCTTATATTCATTTAGAGCTAACAGCAGAACAACTCAACTCAACTCGACCTACATAGCAGTCAACAATTAAAAGTCCAAAACAATCTTGGCAATACATTTGGAGAGGAAAAAGAGAAGGAAGGCTTCGAGATACAGAAAATGTAGACTTCAGAGCAGCAATGCAAATGTTGACTTCAGTCCTGCTCATCCTGGGAAAAATCAAAACAAATACTTAATGTAAATACATATGCAATAACATATAAAGCAGAATCATTTTAATATGTACCCATAAAACAGCACAAATATAGCCAAATGCAGAATAACAATACTGAAAGGTTGAAACCTTTGTTTCTGGCAAACATGGATTAGAAACTAGAAGAAAATAAGCTACAAAATAAATAATCAAAGTTATCATATACAGATGAAATAGAAAGGTGAAACGAAAAACTCAAACAAGAAAATTCACCGTGTTTTAATTATGACGCTCAAATGGGTCTAGTGAAAGTAGAACAAATTAAGAACGTAATGCTTCGCTTTCATTTTGCTCTTTAATACAGCAACTAAGTGGAACAAGCAAACAACGTTTTGAAATGAGGTGAGACACATAAATTGATGATTGACAACACTGAAAAATTCTTGAAAATGCAAGCTTTCTCACTATTCTCAGACGAAAAATTAAATCCAAAAGCACAAAAGCGGAATGTGCAGTGACTTGATAACTTCATTTTTTCTCTTTTCTTGCTTAGAAATATATATTTTTTTTTAAAAACACTGAAATGATTTTTAATTTTAAAGCTTTTTTTTTTTCTTTATAACAATTTATTGTGAACAAACCCAACTTTTCTTATTTAGAAATCAATTTCATGTAGAGTGATATTTGATCATTATTTTTTTAAAAAAAATTAATATGATAAGTTTGTTTTTATGAACAAACGGTAATGAAAATAACAATTCAACCTTGTAAATTAGAATTTTCAACACACACTCCTAAATTGAAAAATCCAGCTTAGCAGCAATATAATGTAAGAATATTTTTAGACAAGTACAAGACATGAAAATATTAAATTACGATATCAAACCCAACTACATAGCATGATTGGTTTCTATGGAGTCATTGAAGATATTATTATTGATCCAAATCCTTGATATAATAATGAAAATAATAATGTCGTAGGGCATACTTCAGCTTGTAAAAAAGAAGAAAACAATATTAATCAAACTAACTTCATTTAATGTATCATAAAAAATTATTAAGATAAATAAAGCATACATAGAACTTGTTATAATAATTCAACAAAACTTACTGTCACCAAGATCAACATGAGACTCAATCTAGGTATATATTCGATAATTACTATCACTAATATTCAATCTAACCGTTGAAATATAAAGTAAATTAAATAAATATTACTTTAAGCATAACCCTCAGGACATTAATTCAATAGAGCATGAGAAAATAAAAAGTAAATTGTTTTAAAATAAATTTTTACTGTCTTCTAACTTGTGTAATTGTTTGAAAAAAAAAAAGTACACGAAATTGATTTAAAAATAAGAACATTTATTTTGTTTGTAATAAATTGTTACAAAGAAAAAAAAAACTTCATTCAGATTTTATTAATTAAAAAATCATTTTAAATCAAATTAAATATTAAGATATCATCTTTCAAAAAAAATTTAAAACACATTTCAATTTTTCTATTTATCATCTAAGCAGAAAAGGAAGAAAACAACAATGAAGATAGCAAGTCGTGCACATTCAACTTTTGTGGAGTTTCGGTAGAGAGGAAGTCATTGATGGAGAGTAACAACGTTTAGGTTGAGATAATATGGATAATTATAAATTGAAAAGGTATTAAATGGGTGACATATCAACATTTAATTGGGAGGCAGCTTTGGTGACAACAGAACTGGGCTCAGAATATAATTGCATTTTCAATTTTCTTTATAATTTTTATCGAACTCTGTATTTTAAAAATGATATGATCTCAAGTTGCATCTCGAGCTTAGGAAAATGTCACTTACGAAAAAGGGCTAAATTTTTTTTCCCTGTTCTTGTGGTTTCTATAGAAAAACTAACAGGTGGTGCCACATATCAATGTTATGTCGTGAAAAAGATAGAAAAGTCATGTTGTGAAAAGAGAGGGAAAAAACACGGAACTCTTGTATGAATGGAGCAAGTCACACTATTCATCCTAAAAACTTCCTGTATGAGATTGGGTTCTTGCATTGACGAACTTGTGAAGTTTGAGATTTGGTTTTTATTTGAAATGTCAAAACACTGTCAATTTTGGTGGTTATTGTAATTGTCACGTGAAAGTTCAATGTACTCAAGACTATTTACAACCTAATTTATGAACTAGACACAGTTCTCTTTGATGCAAGTTTAAAATATGTTAAACGATACTGTATGAGATTGGGTTCTTGCATTGACGAACTTGTGAAGTTTGAGATTTGGTTTTTATTTGAAATGTCAAAACACTGTCAATTTTGGTGGTTATTGTAATTGTCACGTGAAAGTTCAATGTACTCAAGACTATTTACAACCTAATTTATGAACTAGACACAGTTCTCTTTGATGCAAGTTTAAAATATGTTAAACGATACNACACAGTTCTCTTTGATGCAAGTTTAAAATATGTTAAACGATACACGAGTATAAAAGGGCAAATAAAATTAAAAAAGGTAATAGACCCTAGAGACACGAGGAAGGAGAAGAAAAGAAAACAAAGCTATAAATTAAAAAAAAAAAACAAAAAAAAGTCACATACAGATACAAAAATGGCAGTACTAAGGATCAAACAACTGTCTAAACTATACAATTCAGGTATTGAACCAGTGTAGTCTGCAGATATGCACACAACTTAGGGTATGCAGCGTATGCTTAATTGGCTTTATTTTCCATGGAAAATGTTCTTTTTCCACCCAAGTTCTTACTTTTGGGATGTTTAATTGACATTTTTTTCCATGAAAAATACTTTTCAAAGGTTGGTCACATGACCATGTTTTCCTCCAAAACAAGGAAAACATTTTCTTTATGAGGAGCAGATTTTTATTTTTTAGGTAATTCACGCTTCCCAAAAACTCAACTTTATGGAAAAGCACAACATTTTCTAAGTTGAAAATTGAATCAATCAAACACATTTAATTGACAATTTCCATGCAAATAAGTTCTAAACAATGCATTTTCT
This sequence comes from Fraxinus platypoda, assembly GCA_903798405.1. Taxonomy (NCBI): domain Eukaryota; kingdom Viridiplantae; phylum Streptophyta; class Magnoliopsida; order Lamiales; family Oleaceae; genus Fraxinus; species Fraxinus platypoda. Next base: position 14,503 of record CAIGRT010160682.1, read on the forward strand.
TTCCATGCAACTCCATGCTTGCAATCAAACACACCCTTAATGTTAAAGAGATATAAGCTAAAGTCAGGCATTTAAGAAATACCAAAGATTAGATGGATACAATACAATTTGATTACTGCCAGTCATGATTTGAAGTGGAAATATAAATGTTAATGACTGACCAGTCATATTTCAAAATGAACACAGAAATCTCCTTTTCATTTTTTATATTGATAATTACAAATGCTGAAAACATTAAAGACAACTCTACCTTAGAAACTGTGGCATCAGAAACATTAGGAGTCAATTTTGATGGAGATCCATCAAACTTCTGAGAGCATTCTGTGTATGCAGATCCAATACCCACTCCAGCACCAAAAGTTACTGATGCCCAACGTGTAACTGGACTTCCTGGCGTATCAATCAATATCAAATGATCAGTCTAACAAACTAATTTAACAGTAAAAAAAGCTTTAAAAGGATTTGTAAGAACATAAAATGATATAAACAGTTGTCCTCTTTTCTCCATATTCAGTAAAATGAACATGTCAAAATACTGAGTGGTATGTCTGGTTTATAAAGTCAACAGCACTCGTACTGTCATACATAGCCATGAATATTTATATTTCCTTATTGGGACGCAACACTTTCCACTTCCTTAAATTATTTTTTACTTGCCGAAAGTCTCCTTCTAAAAGAAAAGCACGTGATGTGAAAGGGCTGGGCTAGTCGTTTTGAGTGTAATTTGTAAAAATAAAAATCCTCGCCAGCTATCACCTAAACTCCATCCAATTCAAGAACCCAACTTAATTGTGGGCAGATTAACTGATATGCAACAAATTCAGGACTATGCAGATACAAGTGAGAAAATGCATTGTCTGTCAGACAAGCAAAGAAGTCTGAAATCATACTTGAACTGAGACAACAAAATAAATTTGGCATCGTACATAAGTACATTACACTATTGATCCACAGCCAGATTACATGAAGCATCAAATATAGAGAGTAAAAAAAAAAAAAACAGATTAAGATACTTTAGAGAGTACATAATTGTGAAATAAAAAAAATTACTTTTGGACCGAGGAAAAAGTGAGAATTGTTTCTATTCTATATACATATAAGTGCGATCCGGGGCATCGCAATCGGGATAGATATTATTCCATAATGTAGCTCTTTACCTACTATGGTACATACATTCTACATTGCAAACAATCAGCATTTACAAATACAAGAAATGTAATACACAGCAAAAATCATAACTTCTAAACATACTAAATAGACAAACAAAAGTAACAATCTTTCAAAAATAAATGGCTTCACATATATTGCTCAATAATATTTTTAAAAAAAAAACACTTAAATTCAAGCTATGAGATACTATTCTGCTGATTTGTCCAAACAAAACTTGATTTTCAAAAATAAATCGCTGCAAATATAATGCTCTTGTTTTTTTAGTATTAGGTGAAGCGACGTTGAATTTGATTCATATGAAGTAAATATAAAAAAGGTATATTTTGTCACCAAGTAGTTCGTGTGTGTATCTTTGTGGTGTTACTGTATGCATGCAAAGAGTGTATCAAATAGGCATATTCCTGTGAACTAATGCTTATATTTTGTGGTGATTTATAAAGATGGCTACTTGCCTTGAGTTGATTTGGTCCAATTTAATGGCTTGGCTTTAACTTGAGAGATTGTCAGGGGTTTTGTGTTCATCAATGTTTCTTGGTGGTAATTAGCTTTCTACATGATAATGAGTCACAACCTAATATATTGTTGGAGACGCCATTCCAAGAGTTAATTTTCCATTTGGATCTTGAATGTAGTTTTTAACACTATCAAAACTACCAAAAACATCTTTCTTTAAATGAAAGACTCAAGAGTTTTCACCGACTATGCTTCTTATTCTCCAAGAAACAAAGTCAATGCTATTTATATACAACACTAGAGCACAACACAAAAGGAAATCATGGTAAGAAAATGATATTTGTATATGTATTCTTATTCATCATCTTTGATATGTCAACCATACAGGCTCATCGATAAACACTCGTGCTATCTCATCCCTCATTCATATGCTTCTTTCTTAATATAAAACTGGGAGCCTGCATCTGTGCATCCTTGTTTATTCATATAATACAATTTCTCAAACGTTCGCAGGTAGTTTTGCTAGCCACTTACAACACATCAGGCAATAGTATCACTAACTAATTACATAAGTTCAATAACATTTTTATAGATACAATAAAAGCAACTGCAAATCTACAAAAAAAATCTGTAAAAGATCAAATCAAAGCATCGTAATTTCTTAATCTAGATTTTCATTTCCCATTAATATGTTATATATTTCTACAAAAAAATATTAATTTCCACGAACTAAGCACTTACATGTATCTCACACATAGAACGCCAATTAAAAGAAACCGAAAAAAGTATAACAAAATAAGGGGAAAAAACTCACGGAAGAGAAGGAGGCCGGCGAGGGCACCGGTGAAGGAAGAATAAACGAATCGGCGGACGCCCAAATCAAGACAGGCATCCCACTTGGCATTCAAATCGTACTGTGGTGGAATCTTAGCTTTGTTTTCCTCAGCCATTTGCTATAATCAAATTTCCTTTCACCTTTTTTCGCTCTGTAGACGTTTTCTTCTTCGTCTTTTTCCTTTTCTAATATTGGTTTCGATTTTGTGTCTCTACTTTAGTTCACACCGCTAATTTCTGACAGTTTTTCTGTATTTTGGCTTTAGAGTTTATTTTCGTGCCTTATTCGGATCTATATGATATCCTTTTGCCTAAGCCCAAATAGATCTGAAGATGGGCCAGGGGCAGTCTCAAGACTCTCAACGATCAAACTCTACTAGAAATTTACTTTGGCCCAAGCTCACAGCACTGGGCCCAGATGGGCCATAAAACAGTACCAAAGTAGGTTTAGTCCAGGGGAAAAATTCATAAATAAGGTATATTCTTTACACCAATTCAAAAATAACGTTTATAGTTTGAAACTTCAAAAATCAGGTTTTTTTTTTTTT
>CAIGRT010160720.1:0-31042 GCA_903798405.1 Fraxinus platypoda
TGAGTTAGTGATGAAATTAACGAGAGTAAATTTGAAATAACATGTTAATTTAAAAATAATGTGTCAATAATTAATTGGCAATGTACCGCTTTATATGTTGAAGCTATTTAACTCTGACGTGCAAATGTGTCCTTCAAGACCTATTATTTACACATGGTTCGCATACGTCGTTCAAAATAGTAACAAGAGTTCACAAAATTCGAGCCTAACATTTACGTTGGGCCGTGGACTTTTGCTTGCTTGGATGTTTAATTGGCAATGCACTGCTTTCAAATTTCTTTGGTTCGTTGGGAGTGCTTTCACAGCTATTACTGGTTCATCCTTCATCCATCCATCATTATTTTTCTCGATGCTTTGAATAGCCCAGTTTCGTACTCAGTACATAAAACCATATGTTCAAGATTGTTGCGACTATTGTTACCTACACAATTATATAGGCGGGTGGAGTTCACTCATCCAGTAGCGAGGGGATGATGAGCAATAGACGCTCGTGCAATTATCTTATATCAAGCACATAAAACCAAAGATTTCACAATTGTGAATGTTGTTCGACAGATTATGCATATTTAGACGTTGAAAAGCCACATTACTTTCACTGATCGCTTTTCGAACAAAATCAAAGGTGGCAGTGAAGCCGACATAGAGTCAGGGACGGTTGGTATAACTGCTTAAGTTATTATTAAATATGCACAAGGCACGTATATGAGGGTAATGAAGTTTTTTTCCGAATGCTAAGACTTAAGAAAGAGATGACAAAAAGAAAGCACATAAAATTATACTAATAATCATTTCATACCCTATTCGTACTCATACGCATTGGCCTAAACTTCTTCCAGGCAAAACTTGAGTTAAAAAAAGCCTTAAAGCTAGATACTAACTGAAATTGAAGGGTATCATATCAAAGTTTCTAGCCTACTGCTGGTTGAAAAGTCCAGTGAGGTTTAGAATATGCAATGGAGAAAGCAATCCCTAAATGCTTTGAACCGTGGCCTCGTTCCCCTCAAAACATGTGCATGCGCAAATGGTTGTTTGATTGTAAAGTGCGGTAGCAGATGTACTGTGTCATTGAGTCAAGAATTAATGGGAAATCAGAAGGCAGGGACCACAAATGACATGTAAACGGTTCATTTCTTAACAGGGAGAACTCACATCTGAATTTTTCAGTTGGGAGAGTTGGCTGAGTGGACTAAACCTCAGATTCATTCAATATTTGTGGACACCAGTGCCAATGTCTCATTTCACTATTTCTCAAGACCCTAAAGTGTAAAACAGAAAGTTCTGTGTTATTTTGAAAGGCAGCAGTAATTGAAGATTAATAGATACTGAGGATTACACATCTAAACAATCTTGATTCACTTGTATGCTTAAAGAAGATGAAGGCAGCCTGCATAAACCAGACTTCTATTTTTCGCTTACCAATGCAATTGAGTGTGCTACATGTACGACTTTTTTTTATGTATAGAAAGAAACCAGAGAGTTCAACTACAATACCAACAGGCACAAAAATAAATCTGCCTCACTAGAATACATACCAGGATAAAGTATAACATATTTAGAGCTTGACAAATACACAGCTTTTCAATCTTGTTGGAAGGTATTATGGCTATCTGATTTGGAGGGGATAGAAAGATCACTCTTGAGCATGAAAGAAAGATCATGCATCTGAGAAATCAACATTGTGATGTCATCACTTCGCTTGGCAGATTTATCAAAAACCTCTTCACTATTTCCAGCATCATCAGAAATCCCGCTAGTATCAACTAACCTACAGTTGGATGATATAATTAAGGTATTGAGAAGAAAGAGACTGAAAGTACAAGAGAAAAAAAAGGAGAAAAATAGATCAAATTTATGGTCAATATTAACTGATCGAAAATCAAGAATGAAAACAAAAAACATGGTTTGTCTCTGTTCAATGTCATATGTCAAAAAAATTGAAGGAAGAAGATATCATCTTAGCGCAACAAGAAAAATATAAGAAAGTGAAAGAACTTTGCACTCAGATTTCTCTTCTTACTTGTTCTTTAGGTTGAGCGCCGGCTAACTTTAGCATAAATGTCAGTAACAACAATCACAAAAATGAAACAATATAGTCCATGTGCCCTACCTATTTGACTTCATTATACTTTCATAGTCGAAGGGACAAATATTTGGTGCACAAAACTCTTATGTAATCAATTAGTTTTTGACGAGATCTTAATACCACTATTTGGAAATTATTTTCATCCAGAAATGATAAACAAATTGATAATACGTTAGAACCATTTACTTGAGAACAAAACTCAAAACCGAGTTACTCAGCCGTTGATGGAGAGAGTATACTACTAACAGCAAAAAACAATTGAAATATGTCATTAAGCCCCTGTTTGGGCTCCATTTTCCCAAAAACTTATTTTTCCAAAACTCATTTTTCAACCACACATTCTTCCATAAAATAATTTTATACGTAAATCCAAGACTTTTCCTTATTTTTTAACCACACATTCTCCAAAAAATCACTATTCCACAACACACATTTCCCCCAAAAATGGGGTTCAAACAGGGGCTAATTGTGCACCATCAATGTCTTGATATAACTTCATGAATACTATAATTTGAAATAAGGCAATGAAATTCAAAACAAATCGCTTAATCTAAATGTGTGCTTTTACGCAAATATATTTGAACTTCTAGCCCTATCATAGTTCCTTATCACAATGAATGAAGATTGTAAAATTAATATATCTCATATCGATGCATCACATTGAATAGAGCTCTCTTTCATCAAATTTGCAATTCTTGTGTAAGCTTGGGAAAGGAACCAAATTACCAAAAAAACTGTTATTTAACGGATTTTTAACCAAGATCTATTGACTCGTCTCATCTCATCGCATCATTCAAAAATATCAGAGCCATGGATAAGAAAAATGAAACTGATTAGGGAAACTCTCATCTTATCATTTCCTCTTTAGTTATGTATCTTGGTTGACAAGTTTACAGTTAGCAGTATTTGTGAATTCAGCGTTCAATCACATCAAACCACCTCTTCACAAACTTAGATTACTAATTCCAATCAGCCTTTTAGTAATATTGTTGAGGACATTTACAGACCAAGTTGGAGAGAGATGATGAATAGAGCCTCACTCATAAAGTTACGTAAACAAGCCTCTTGTTATCATAATCCAATGTACCCTCATTCCCACCATTTCTATTCTTTTCTCCTTTCCATTTCTGAAATTTGATTATGACAAGATGGCTGAATTTCAAATCTTCATATTTTCCTCTATTATAATAATCCAATGCAATGTTGAATCTGTGATGAGACAGACTACCAACTGTTTTTTATCTTTCTTGCTTTACTTCTGTGCTCTTTCAGTCATGGATAAACAAAAGTTTCAGTTCAGTTGTTGGTGGAAGAAGTTGTCCCCCTTCCCCTAATTTTCCCAACTGCTCAGGATTTTCCGAGCTCCCAAGCTTTATTTTTTTCTTTTCATTTTTACCCAGCTTTTTTCCATTCTTTTCTCTTGAGGTCGAGTTGTGGCAGTCCTGGCAGGGTCTGGTGGTGTGTGGTGGCTGAAGATGCTGGGGATAGTGGCTTGCTGTCGGGGTGGGGGTCACAGGTGAGGTAGAAGGGAGAAGTCAAGGTTGTGGAAGAAGACCTTTTCACTGTTGTCCAAAAGTAGTCCTTTCAAATGGAAAAATTAGAAAGTAAAGTATATCTAATACTTCTCTCCCTTCTACCTGCATCATCATCTCAGTCCTACATTATAATCTAGTGAAAGTGAGACTTACAGTACTAGGAGCATGAAAAAGCAACTAATCAAGGATACTGGCCCTATGTAACAGTGCAGGCAATTAAAAAAAAAAGGTATAGGCTCCATGGTACTGAAAAGAAGGACATGCTGCAAATTTAAAAGCTGAACAGTAAAAAGATCATCATTTTAGTTTTATTTTTACTTCTTTCTAGGTTAGCTTCCTTTTGAAGCTCTACATCACTTATTTGCCTCAGCGCCAACATAATTTTCTGCTCTTCATCTCTTAACTTGATCGTGTAGGTATATGAATACAGGGAAATGACTGTCAAAAGCCATTACTTTTGGGACGTGATTGGTGTAGATTTTTTGAGAAATTTTTTTATGAAAAGTGATTTTTTCAGAGAATACGTGGTTAAAAAGTAGAAAAGTTAAGAGTCCATGTGGCGGTCGAAAATTAGTTTGGAGAAAGATGAGTTTTAAAGATTCTGTACAAAATACGGGCTTAAGACGTCAAGCAAAAAGAGTGGTCCTATCTTTTATAACCTAGATTCTAAGTAAAGAAGTTGAAAAGGACCCTTCTAGCTTCAACAATTGAAGATTATTTTAGATACTAGCCACCATTAACACATTCAGTTGTCACAGAGATATACAAACACCTGTTTTTGACTTTATCGAGAAGAAACGCATATGCCAACATGAACAATCCAATGCAAAAGGGGATGATAATTATTTGGAGATAAATTTGTAAGACAAACATAATTTTGGTCAGAAAGCCAGCAATTGACCATATCAATTTAATCAAGGACCTCTCTCGGCAAAGTATATACGCACCTGTTTGAAGCAGGAACTTCTTCCAAAATAGTGTTCCCTTTTGTAGAAAAATTGTCATTGCTTGGTGAGCCAGAAAAAAGATTAGGTTGTAAAAAGCTACCAAAATCCATTTCTTCAAATTTATTGGTTGAACCGAACGGCCCTATTTCTGAAGGATTTCCAAGAGAAGCAGAAAGTTGATTATCATTTTGTGTCAAAGCATCTTTAGAAGGATCCTGTGTGCTAGTTGAGCCTGTAAAATCATCCCATTCATCAAATGAGTCATCATCTCTACTTGCTACGGTATTCTCGGGTTCATCCATTTTGTTAGTTTTCCATTTATTGTCTTGAAACCAGTCAACATCAGTAGAAGAATAGTTTGAATTTTCTAAAATATTATCATCTTTGGTCTGGAAAGTGGCATCAAACCCCTCAGCTAGCTGGGACTCATTAGAGGTCACATTATTCAGCAGGTCATTTGAATCCCAGTCACCAAATGCAGGAGAATCTGCAGAATTATCTTTCAACTTTCCATCATTTAGATTGGTTCCAGGTCCTAACATAGATTCCATGTGGGCAGTAAGATCAACCTCAGAACTCAGAGGATCAAATGATTTGGTATCCTCGATTTTCTTTCCAGAATCCATGGAAGAACTTATAAAAAAGTCAGATGTAATTGAACCACTGTGTTGATTTTCAGAAGCAGAAGGCTGAAACTCTGCCTCCCATCCGGAAAATGCATCATCATTCTGGCCTTCAGAAGAACTAACAGCTGGATCGGACTGCTGAACATTCTGAAATAAATTTAGGTTGTCGGGAGCTGAAACTTCTAACTGTGAAGTGTAGACCTGCTTGCCTGTTACTGGCTGTTCAACAGATCTATCAGAAACATCCCTCTGCGGTTCGGAAAAGAAATTGTCCAGATCCATTCCAGTTAAATTCAAAGATCGTTTACTCCATTCTGGCTGCTTGTCTGAAACACTAGTGTCTTGCTTCTGTATCTCGGCAGGCCATGCTATCCTAAAATTTAAGGAATCAGACAAGGCGATTTCACCTTTAGAAGGACCTTGTGCTCGGTTCGGTTCACTTTTTTCTATCAGAGGTCCAATCAGTTCCTGCAAATTGATGAGATTTATTTATATTGAAATCTGTATAGACACAACCAGGGGGCAGATTGAGGATTAGAAAATTAAAACATGTCAGAAACCCAGGCTATAGGCCATTAATCATATAAAAAAAAAATCTACTTCGGAGCTCATAAAAATAAAATGATATCCTTACCAAATTTAGCATTGTCCATATATATTACCCTTGTCCGTTGCTCTGGCAGTATGGGGTATGTTGGTTTTTTCCTATTATTTGGGAGGGGGTGGGCAATGCAAAGTAAGTTATGCACTCTGAATGTCAGCAAGAACTAGGTTTTAAAGGATAGAATCAATTCCAGTGGCGGCAGTGGAGCTCAACATAGTAAACAACAAAATCAACAAAACACAAAAACGCCATCTGTCCTTTTCTGGTATCTATATTTTTAACAACAGAAACCTTTACAGCAGAAACTAAAAACAGGTGCTTAATATTAAGCTGAAGTATCCCCCCACCCCCTTTCCCGAGCTAGAACGAGAAGTTAGTAACTAAGTAGATCATTATTCAAAGTGATAACTTCAACATCAATCTCAGGTTCTCTCATTATGAGACAATCTACCACCTCTATTCTCCGAAGTCCAGAGTAACAGCTATCTTGTCAAGCAAAAGAGCACAAATGAGAAAAAAATCGTATAGCCAAATAAAATCGTATAGTCTCAGATAATAAAACTGAGACTACCCTTTTTCTTTATATAACCTGGGTGCAATACAGTCCAAAGCGTGTAGCGAGAAAATACAAGGAAAAATCATGCAAGATACTACATGGGTAATCAAACCAGGGCCCAGCACATGTAGGGCAAGGAAAAATGCAGGTGATCTTTTGAGCATAATACAACAAAAAATTAGGGAAAAAAAAAGCAACAAATAAAACAGAGCAACCTAAGTCTAGAATATTCCATGCAATGAATTGGGTAATGTGGGCTTCTGCAGAACCACTGATAAGACACTGTAACCACTGCACATTTAGATATATATGGTTCTGTACAAACATAAACAATAAGAACACAAACAATAAAAACATAATCTGTGTTTGTTTCATGGAAATATGTATTTGTTCTACCGAAAGTTCCCTAATCGCTACTACCAACAATGTGGACACGTTAATATACCCCCTCGTATCCTTCAAAACTTTGACATGAACAACCCATCTAAGATAAATATGCGTGCCATAGCATGATTTTAGCAGTCACAGACTTCGATACTGGAACAGTAAGAAATCCACAGAAAAATTTTAATTGCATATCAACAAGATATAATTTCCAACCTTCAAAGTGCAGTTAAGAGTTCTCTACACGATTCTGCACAGGAAAATATCATAAATGACAGTAAAGCCAAAAGAAAAGGTCAATAAAAACAATGAAGCAATCATCACTAAACAATGTAGAATATAAATTTGTAAATTATGATGCAAATGTCATACATTGCCCAACAATACACCCTAATCCACCTTAATATTATCCCTTCTATTCATATCTCCTAATCCAATAGGGTGTACCCAAATCGTTTTAAGGAGAAATGTGTACAAGAACAACAAAAACAGAACCTTACACCCAAATTGTGTACCTTGTAAGCATACGATTAGCTAAAGAATAATAATGGAAGTGATTATTAAATCATACCGATCCATCGAGCTGAAGAGACTGGAGCAACCACTGATACCCAATGGTGGAATTAAAGCAAATGGGACCGGGAGCAACGTCATTTTGGTGGGGATTGCCACAGTAGACACAAATGAAAGACTGTAAGCCTCTTAGGAGCCTCCCTTTGCAGTGGGTGCAGCGTAGATATGGCGGGGAAGGTTCCAATGATGCGATGGTTGCCGAGAGAGACGGGAGGGCGGGCAGGGTCAGGTCTCCGGGGTCGTACCCCGATAGTCCAGCTACGTTTCGGGTCGAGATCTGAATCCGCCGGATCAGATCATGTGGAACCGCGGACATAGTTTTGGTAATTCTATGGTTTCTGAAGATTAATTTCAGTAATGATGGCCGATGGGTGTCTGTGCGCGCCTCTTCGTCAGATGCTCCAAGCAATGGGAGCAAAAAAATTTAACTTCTTTCAAAAATATTTACTAAAATAATATAATAAAATAATAAAATTAAACAAAGAATCGATTATTTTCAAAATTTATGTTGGAGAAGATAGAATTGAATTTTCCAATTGTCAAACCTGAATCTCCACGATTATTGACTGAACTTAAAATTTTTAATAGATTTTAATAAAAATTAACGAACTGTGTGATTCAAAAGTTGATAAAAATGATACATTTCATGAAACGTACAATTAAAAATGATTTGAAAAAAAAAAAGTTTTAAATAGAATACTTCCTGCACAGAAACCGCTGCACAAGTATGGTGCATTTTGTGTCATTGTTAGGTTCAAAATCAATGAAAAATTGTCAAGTGTTGATTTGTAAAAATTCTGTCAAAATTTTAATGTACTTGTAGTATAACTACTTTAAATAATGGGACCGGACGAGGATTAAGATCATCCGAAAATTTAAAGATAAGCACTAGAAGTTTAAGTCCCGTGCATATTTTGAATGACCATTAAATATTTTAACAGTTTTGCTAACGGTACATCAAGGTGTACATAGGCGTATACATCACACTCACATGGGGGGTGGGACCCGGTTCAATAAAAAAAATATTTTATACAAGTGGGTCTCACCTCCATGTGAGTGTGATGTACACCCTTATGTATAATTCTTGATGTACAACTTCAATAAAAAAAATATTTTATACAAGTGGGTCTCACCTCCATGTGAGTGTGATGTACACCCTTATGTATAATTCTTGATGTACAAATAGCATTTTTGATATTTTAATTACAGATATGAGTGTCGTCTAGTGATTAAGTTCCATACAAATTGTAGATGTTGAGTCATGTATGATTAATAGACCTCTCTTTGATCGTAATTATCTTTGAAGTGTCAACGTTGAATAAAAAAAGCAAATTTGGTTACTGAGTCCTGTTTGGTAGAGATTAAAATAAGATTTTTAGTAAATTTTGATAAAAATTGATGGAAAATTTAGTTGAAAAGTTGTGAGTCCTATAAAATGTGCAATTAAAATTAATTATTGATTTTTATTTAGATTTTTTAGCGATATCAAATAGGTGCTAAATTGGAAATGTTAGACACTTGAGGGACTAAAATGAAACTTCTTGACGACACAGGTGACCAACGTGTATTTCCCCATCAATCATGGCTGCGCCCGGGATTCCGTCGGTGAAATCGTGGCCCTCCTTGCTTTTACATTCTGATCTCACTGCTCTCCATCTCCTACAAATTCCACTATTCTCATCACTCACTGCACATATACATACAGCTACGTATATTTATACATATCCGCTGAAAAATACGCACGGACACTAACAGAAATAGAGAGTTTTGTCAAAAAATGGCAGTGAAAACTAGGGTTTTGAAAGCTGTAGTGGGGTTGATGGCATTGTGCCTGGCAGGGTACATAGTAGGCCCACCTCTGTATTGGCACTTACTGGAAGGCTTAGCTGCTGTCAGCCGCTCTTCTTCCGCCTCCTCTTGCCCTCCTTGCATTTGTGATTGTGATTCTCAGCCCCTTCTCACCATTCCGCAAGGTAAAAATACACATGCTGCATATATATTCATATCTGTACTTGGATCTGCTTTGATTTCTGATGGTAAAGTGGTATTTGACCATCTGGGAATATGTAATTTCGCGCCAAAAGTTTATCTGCACACAATTTAGCATATTTTGATCGATACTCGCGTCATTTTGTTCCCGTCATTGCTCAATTGAAATTGATGAACAAAGATGCAAACATCACTAAAGTTGCTTCTTACTCGTGGATATGCTGATCAACTATTAGAAATCCATGACCGATTCGATCAACTTTGTAGGTCTATTCTCATAAGTAAATTTGTTATTCTTGCATTCTTATTATACTTTTCGATTCTTAGCTGTAAAATATGCCAAGATTCAATGAACTCGTGAATAACTCCATAATTCTTGGTATTAAGTGTTTTCATGTAGATTTACTCTTTCTGTTTGGAGTTAGAGGACTGGAGAAGAAGAAGAGGAAAACACAAAAAATATTTAATTTGTTCGGTGGCAATAGGGCACCGTGAGAGAAAATAAATTACAAGGAAAGCTAAGAAATTGACGTTACTTTTTTTTTCTGCTTCTTGACGTTAATTGTATTTCTCTTGAAAAACAGAATTTAATTCCGTTCCAGTAAGAAGGTATAATATTTATGCATTTCAATCCACGTTTTTTTCCCCGTATTGATTGGTGGTTTTAGGTAAAGGAACGTATTATCTAAGGGAAAGAAACATGCTGTCTGTACTGTTTCTAGAGTTTTAGTAGGTGTAATATTCAAAGATCACTATGGAGCTTTCTAGTGGCTGTTCGTTTGTTGAGACCGAAACTTTCAGTAGGTCTCTTTTTTTATTCTTTTTTTCCCCATTCTAATTATGGCATTGACAATGCTGTACTTATTGAGAAATTCCTTTATTTTGGCCATGGGGCACTTACAGTTTTTTTTAACTTTTTATGCCACTTAGCTGGACTTTACATGAAACCATCTAATAAATGTGTTGCTTCAAATTTTTGAGTTATATCTTTCTATAATGGATAGTTAACTGGTCAAACAAAAAGGGTCTTTTATCCAATATGCCACATCGTGACATATAATAATGAGTTATAAAGCTGCAAACATTTTTTACCTTTCCTTAAATGTTCATTCAGAGGTCAAGAAGTCAAAAAAAACACATAACTGGGACTATAGAAAGTCCTCTGGGTACTCATTTTTGTTTTATTTCAATACAGCACACCCATTCTTCAATGCTCTTTATTGCTAGTGGACAGGATGGTTATTTGGTGAAGTCTCATATTAAGCTATTTATCTGCATGCTTCAGCAGAGAAACTTTCTTTAATGACTAGTGTCTTAGCTCTATAAAACATCATCTATTTATAGGTTTTCAAGAGAAATCTGGAATAAAAAACAACATGAATACTCCTCTGTTTGGAATTAAATGATCTCACATCCTTTCTAACATGTCTAGAAATAATGCCTTGTTTCCCTATAATAGACATTTTCTTCCAACAGTATTCTTAAAGTATGTAATGTTACTGACTAATATTGTTGGACACTGGTTTTGGGATGAAAAATTGAACTTGCATCAAATACTGATCTTTTAAACTCCTACTAACATTCCTTGTGAGTTTAACCTATGACATTCGTCTAAGATTGAGGGAGTACTGACTGGCGAGTTTTGCATGTATGAACTTATATTAGGTCACTTCATGTTTGTGCAAGGTAACCTGACTCATTTATTGTTGGTGTCTCTTTGTTTGATTTATTTATTGGCTGGTCATGTTCTGATCTTTAACCCGCGGACTGCCTCTGACATGAAAAGAACACTTTATGACAAATAGTTCATTATCTAAACATGCTCCTTGTCTCCATAGCATGTGTAATTCTTGCCAGTAGATTACCTTTTCTTTTTCTTATAGTCAAGTACTTTGCAATTTTTTTTTCTCGTTTCCGATATTCATGTATCTAATAGGACCTAGGTAAGGTTTTCCTCAATGTGCGCGTGGACATCCCTCTCCATGTTTCATCTGGTGTTCTTGTCAAAATCTTGCTTTTGCTGATTACATTTTTTCCCCCTCTTGCAGGACTGAGTAATGTATCCTTTGCAGGTCAGAACCATATTTTTATTTATTTAGTCTAAGATACAAGACTACCTGGACTTTTCAAATTATGTCCATGCATTGATTCCTGAGAGTAATCCTTTTCTTCTGTTTGTCTTCATTTTCTGCAGATTGTGCGAAGCATGATCCTGATGTGAGTGAAGATACTCAAAAGAACTTCGCAGAGCTATTGTCGGAGGAATTAAAACTACGAGAAGCCGAAGCTTTGGAAAATCAGAAGCGTGGTGATATGGCACTGCTTGAGGCTAAAAAAATGACATCCCAATACCAAAAAGAGGCAGACAAGTGCAATTCTGGGATGGAGACATGTGAAGAGGCTAGAGAAAAGGCTGAAGCAAATCTATTGGCACAAAAAGGGCTGACTGCTGTGTGGGAGCTGAGAGCACGCCAAAGAGGATGGAAGGAGGGAACCACCCGGTCTCATTCCCAGTAACACCGTAATATGCAGGTTATGCGAAACGCCGTTGGTTTCATATATAATTAATTTTCCCAAGTAGATGGAAGTTATGTACACCACATCTCATCTCAAAGAGGGCATGAGGTATGTGAGTATTATCCAAGTCTAAAGCTGATATCCATTTTAGTTGAGTGGTTTATTGTGTATTCGGAATTTTGGACTTTTTCCGTATTAGATTTATTTGTTGAAATTTCAACTTGTAACAAGATTCTCATTTGGAAAAGTGTTACGCGATAGTATTATTAAAGTTACGTGAAAAAATTGTTGGAGTAATTTTAGTTTGAATAGGTGAAAGTATTGATTATATTCATCCTTCAATGTGCCCAATACAGGGAGAAATGTTCGGTTTATATCACTGTCATTCACTTTACACTTCTTTTTACAGTTTATAAAACATGGGGTGCTACATCATTGGATAGTTTGAAAAAAAAATAAAACCTTAGCCAAACCTATTTTCAATCCCTGTTTGAGTATGATTATTGTTATTGTTTACATTGTGCCACGCGGCAACAAATTATTGGCCAATGTAAAAAATAAAATAGTTTTTTCACCGATCAGATCTTGCCAATAATAATGATGTCAAGCATGATGTGCACAGCATTATTCAAAAAAATAATACACTCTCTGGTGACATCCCATCTAGCTTGGCGATGTTAGCAAATATAAATTAAATGCCGATGGTCTAATAATAAAACTAAATGCTGTTGAATTAATTTTGACTTGTGTTACGAAGTGATTGACAACATTCGTCTTTTGTAATGCTATAAACCTGGACAAATACTAAAAAGATTATTAGAAAGATTTGAATTCTCAAACAAACAAAAAGATACAAGTTTTCATCACATGACTTTCAATTTATTGCACGACTCTTCACAATTCTGTCTTAAAACAACCAGTAGCCAAGTGGTATTTATGGGCAAGATGTTCTTCACCGTCCGCCTCCACCACCACTTCCAGTGCCACTGCCGGAGCCATGGCCTGCCCCCGTGCCCACTCCTATCCCTATTCCGATACCGATTCCAACCCCTCCACCTGCTCCACCTCCATGGCCACCCCCCGCTCCACCTCCTAAACCTCCACCTGCTCCACTACCAACACCCCCACCAGCTCCAAAGCCACCCCCATGCCCTGACCCACCTCCTAAACCTCCACCGCCACCTCCTCCTCCTCCTCCTCCTCCACCACCACCACCAACACCCCCACCAGCCCCAACACCTCCACCAGCACCGAACCCGCCACCATGGCCAGATCCTCCTCCAACACCACCACCACCTCCACCTCCTCCTCCTCCTCCGCCACCACCTCCTCCACCTGCCCCTCCTCCAACACCGCCACCTACACCTCCTCCTGCTCCAAATCCTCCACCATGACCAGAACCACCCCCAACACCGCCGCCGCCGCCTCCTCCCGCACCACCACCTCCACCAAGGCCTCCTCCAGCACCACCACCAACACCTCCTCCTGCTCCAAATCCTCCACCATGACCAGAACCACCCCCAATACCACCACCACCTCCACCTCCTCCTCCTGCACCACCTCCACCTCCAAGGCCTCCTCCTGAACCACCTCCCACACCTCCTCCCGCTCCAAAGCCACCACCATGACCTGACCCACCGCCTACACCACCACCTCCTCCACCACCAAATCCTCCACCACTACCTACCCCTCCAGCACCTCCTCCACCGGCACCTAATCCTCCACCACCACCCAACCCTCCACCTCCTCCAGCACCTCCCCCAAGACCTCCACCTCTACCTCCTCCAAAACCACCACGACCTGGTCTTCCCCAACCAGGACCACGACCAAAGCGGCCCCCACCGCAGCCTCTCCTACTATATCTACAGTCATCATCATCTCCCCACCTGGCTTTATCGAGCTTATCATCTCCCAGAGAAATTACACTCAACTGTAAGACAATGCCTACAAGAAGAAGCAACAAGCAAACCCATTTTTGAAAGGGACCCATTGCTGACAATTCTCAGTTCACTCATCTCACTCGTAAACTAGTGAATATATAGGCAAATTGCCCTGAAGCCATTAATGCGTGCAATGTGCATGGTTATGCGACGCGTTTGAACCGTTGGGAAATTGGCGGGAGTATTAAATGAGAGACATTCAAAGTCAACGAGTACATGGCTGGTGAGGGGTACCGACCATCTCTGTTATTAAGGTTGATACACCCTAGCCTGCCCTGCCGACACTCAATAATAAATCATGTTTATATAACTGAAATTTTCTGGAAATATAATGTATCAGGCATATGGCTAGGCTATGTATAGTTTTTTAAACTTTTAAATTAGCCTTCGAGTCTCTAATTTAGGAGGTAAGGCCAAGCCACCATCTTAAGTTGTATGCTATTTATTTTGTTATTTATCTCTCAACGCTATAATATTTGAACAATTTGGAGTCGAGAAAAATAGAATGGAAGTGGGATTTACCGGCGGAAAAAGCAGGTCAACGGATGGCCATAAAAAAGTTAGCCAAATAACAAATATCTACAAAAGGGCTTTGACACCTGTTTTCTTCATATCAAACTTTAATGCTGTATACCCCGCATTCCTCAAATTGATAGATCTTGGATTAGATATAGTTGAATTAAACGAAGTATGGGACATGGCACACAGCATCCTCTTTATTCTTTCTAATAGTTGAGAGGTTAGAGTCTATATATATATATTGTTTATCCAATCTTAGCTTTAGTGTCGTGTAGGCACATGAAGGATTTGCATGTTTGACATGTAATCTTACCTTACATAGAACTTAACTTTAGTTTGCCTTTGATTCGTTTAGGTTCATGCATAGATGGCTTAACTCTTAATATTGTGTAGTACTCGTGTTGATTAATAATTATGAATGAGTACCAAAATACTATTGTATGTGTTTTGAAAAGTAAGGTATTTGTATTGTGACATTTCAATTTATTACTAAATAGACATTTATCTTTCATGTTATATTTGTGCTAATGTCATTGATTCGATAACTTATAACTTACAAAAAGATGATGGAAATCGTGAAGTAACCACTTGATTGATGTTGCACGATGAAAATGAAGATGAGGGATTAGGGTTAATGGATGGAATCGCATTTATAATGCTAGATGGAATATCTGGCAAGCCATTGGAGTATAGAAAAAATGCTTATTTTTTAATTGCATCTCACTCAAAAAATAAAAAACAATTTTATAGAGGCCTTGTTTAATGACCCAATAACCGATTGAACCATCTTCGCTATACACGAGTGGCAAGTCAAAAAAATGGAGAATGAATTGATTGCTCGATCGAGATCAATCAATACACTGGTGGCAGTTAATGTACAATGCATAAGTATTGCCTAGAGGTAATATTGGAACAAAGATAAAGAGGGAGAAAGAAAATTCTTTTGAAACCATGAGGCCCATTATAAGTCCACCATCTTATGTTTCTTCTTCTTCTAATCTGTCCTCAATTCCTTATCCGTATTTTGACGAAGAGAGCAAGGACGTCAACTTTCACAACCAGAGCATTTACCATAAAAGAGTTCATTTTGGCATCTCATCTTTGTTTCAACAGTATCTAAACAATTTTAGTGTGCCAAAATCAGAACTAAAAGGCACTTTCAAAGTGTCTTGTGTTTCAAGAATTCATAAAAATTATGGTGTAAATATAATTACCCTAAAAATAATGGCAAAATCGTCTATTGAAAACTTGAGTGCCATCAAAATGAAAGATTGGAGACTTAAATGCTCCATACTGAAGTTTGGAGATCCAAGTGCAACACTAGTCAGAGATTGGAAAGCTCTGCTGCTATGTTTCCTAAACTATACTTCTTGATCTATGGATCCCAGGCAATACAATTAAAAAGACAGGAGTCAATTGTCCCATGATAAAGTCTGCAAACCGTAATATTTGTTTGTATACATTTTTTTTTATATAGAGAGAATTATTATATACCAAAGTCAAATTCATGTTAAAATCAAATATATAAAAACTGCCATGCAAAAATATTAAGAATTTGAAGTATCAAAGAACAAACCAAAAAGGAAAGAAGGAAAGAAAATCAATATTAACCTATTGTTTACACTAACATTTGATTTTAACACGACAGTTTAAAGTGTAGGAATGCAGAAACATAGCGGTGAGAGATGGGTTTTCTTTATGCGAAGGAAAATGGATACCAGATTGCTATGGTGGAATATGATTCCCTTCGAGCGACGCGAAGTTTGAATGTGGAGATCATCCGAGCTGAGGCATGGCATTATAGCATGTCATTTAAGTTTTATGGTGAGATCATCCAAGCTGGGACAGCCATGAAGTGACAACCCATGCTCATTAGCTAGATGCAATAGGCATATGAAGCACAAATGTGGAGATATGTCGTTAACTGATGCTGCTTTGCACTCGTCTGGGAAACTGGCCAAGGCTTGCCTGAAAGACACTGTTTCTTCCTGCATTTTCCCCCATAATATAAATAACAGTCCATAATTAGATGTTTAATTTATATAATGGCACTAGTATAATAGCAGGCACAGCCTACTCGCACCCTCACACCTATAACAACTCACATGCACACCAAGGGAGCAAGGGGAAGAGAGGGAGTGAGACGGCAAAGGGGCAACGACTGGATACACTTTGTGAAATAAATAAAGGCTATGATAAAAGAGTTAATATATCAAATGCCATTACAAAATACTTTTCAACTTAACAATACGTAAGCAACAAACATGTTCTAGTCTGACTACAAACTCGTCTCCAACCAGTGGCAGATTACTTAAGATTCTGCACTATCATGATGGGCTTCCTCCGATGGATTATTTTTTTTTCTTTTTTTAACATTTTCGTTCGAAAGCTTCTACCAAAAATTGTTTGTTACATTTCCACGTTTCAAAGTTCACATCTTTATCCCTAAACAAACCACCATGCTACATATGCTTTCTGTGTAGTATTATTCACATGGAAATACCCGGTTCATAACTGATTAATAGAATTTGCTTTTTAAATGAGGACTAAGCTTGAAAAATAGAGCCAAAATCCATTGAAACTGCCTTGCTGTGAGATGCTTAGTATAACTAAGCATTGTATGGAGTAAGCAATCATTCTCTTCGATTATTAATCACTCAACTTGTAAAGCTGAAATTTTCATAAACCAGTTTGATGAGGAATGAACTGATGAAAGCTACTACAAAATAAGAATCAGTAGAAGGCAAAGCTGAATTTTGTTCATACATGCATATCTATTTTAGATTTACAATTGCTAATGAAAATAT
The DNA here is from genome assembly GCA_903798405.1 of Fraxinus platypoda. Taxonomy (NCBI): domain Eukaryota; kingdom Viridiplantae; phylum Streptophyta; class Magnoliopsida; order Lamiales; family Oleaceae; genus Fraxinus; species Fraxinus platypoda. Next base: position 17,081 of record CAIGRT010160720.1, read on the forward strand.
TGATTAATGTCTTGTTGCTGTAAATAGTGCTCTAAAGTTTGGTAAGGATATATAAGAATCTTGTGAATTTATTTGCTCCTCATACATTCCATATATTCGATCTGCTTCCCTTGGATGGTGCAATCACTTTCAGTAGGTAGGCAAATACTGAAGACAATTATGTTTGGACCATCATTTAAGATATAATCTTTTACAGATAACATTTTATTTGCTTAAATTTTGTTGGAATTGTGGAGATTAATTCTACAATTAAATGCATATTAGACATTCCATATTTGATATTTTTGTTGAAGAATATTCTATTTAGAGACAATCCCACAGAGTATAAAATTGATCTTTCCTATGTCCTAATTGTTATAGGATGACTTCCCACATATAATAGGAATTTTCTTTTGTTATCCCACTATAATAGGATTGATGTGAATCTCACATCAAATAATAATCAAAAGCATCTCTCCTTTGCACCTATATATAGGAGTATCCCTATTTCTATTTTTTTGTCTCAATTTGAATGGTAGATAAAGAAATCTACCCTTTGGCAAGAATTTAGATCTTTTCCATAGTCTAGCTTAGTATAAATTCTAGGAATAGAGAGGTGTAGGAAGCAAGTCTCGTAATTCTTTTTCTTCACTGTCATGAAAATTTATGAGCGGCAAGTGGACATAGCTTGACAAAGAACCCCCTCAAAAATGAGTTTACCTATGTGTGTTTCTAATTTCCGCTTTGTTTAAATTGATCTCAAATTTTGGATTAGGTCATTTATCATAACAAATCTTATATTTCAGGATCTCACTACGTAAAATACATTCTGGTTTCTAACAAATATCTCTCATGTAATTCACAAAATTCTTACAACGGATTGCAATGGGCGCAATGAAATCTAATTTTTTCTGGACAATTCCCATTTCCTAAGATAATGAATTTCAGCATTTTATTGTATGCTACATTTTGCATCTTTCCCGTATATTTATATGTTTGGAAAACAAGCTATCCAGACGCCAGATCCATGACGGGAGTAGAATATAATAAAAGAATTCATATTGAGCTTCCAAGGATTGGACTATTGGGTGATATATTATCTAAAAGCCTAAAATTGTAGCGATTGTTCAGTTATTTATTCAAAGCAGCACATAGATTTCTCTACTATGTTGTCTTATTAATAACCAACCATCTAAAGTTTAAGTCATTACACATCAAAGAAGTTTGTTGTTCACGTTTTGAACATGAGTGGGTTAATAGAATAAATTAAAAAAAAAAACTTTTCTTCTGTACTGATCTTGCAATTGGTTATCAACAATTCAATTTGAAGCTACATCAAGCTCAATTATGAATGAAGTAAAATCAGACCTTCAAGAGAATATGGACTTACCTGAATTGAAATTTCATTTAATTTCTGCATATGGTCCCACAGGGTTTCTTTAAGTGAGTGAACATCAACTTGTTTAGATGTTTTATCGAACTGAACTTCAATCTTACTAATCTGTTCATACAGACAAGGAGATAAAAAGTAAATATTGACTGTAACATATTTTCAAGCAAACTAAGCACTAGATTTTGAAATATGTATAACTCACTAACTAAAAATAATTTAGAATTGCAAAAATTTGTAAAATTTTAATTTAGAAGTGCAACACCCATGCTGCAGGCTAACAAATTTAGCCTCAGCTAGTAAGTGATTTGCCACACACGGTTAAAATCATATTCAATTTATCAATAGAAAAAACAGACAGACACAATGAAACATCAGTTCCATGCTTATCAATCAATCCTTATATATGTCCAAAAAAAAAAGGCAGTTTTACTCCACATATTCACATGCTGTCTACCCTCTAATGATAAAATAACCTAGGAAGATGGATTAAGTTATTAGTCATAGAGTTGCTGAGTTTTCTTATTTCCCGAGGAAGTTTCTTCACTTTAGTAACACCTAAGATGCAAAATACGGTGTCTTTCTAGTTCTACTTTTGAACTAATACTTTATTTACACTTTCAGGTTTCTAACACCTTCCGATAAGTAGGTAACAAAAGCTAAAAGAAAGATTTGGCCTTGCATTTTCTTTAATCGTCTAACATACTACGAGTTTGTACAGTTGAACAGGTCCTAATGTCCACAAATTATAAAAATTTGAACTGTTTAGTATTGATAACATTGTCTCGAGGGAAACAATTGTACCCTAGGCAAGATCTAAATCCCAACCGTAGCTGTTTGGTTCAGATGGTTGGTTGCACGCCCCCATATGATACCATAAGAAGGTAGAAAAAATATTGATCCTCGTTACCCATATTTATTTGGAATAAAGATATTTCATCTGGTGTGGAGAAAGTTTTTTTATCGGATGCAGGTGCATAGGCAGTAAGTAATCACACGACTCTTTTTCTTTTCCCTTTTTAATTCATGGTATGCACCCTACTCATCCCTGGTCTTGATGTTAACACAGGTCAGACTGATCCTATAGGAGAAAAGAGAAAAGGAATGAACCATAGACATTCTAGATTAACTTAGCCCTTGTTTGATAGAGATTTTATAAAACTCATTTTTCCCCTCAAAATCATTTCCAACCACACATTCTCGCAATAAAATAATTTTGCACTTGGACAAATAACTCTTTCCTACATTTTAACCACACGTTCTCCAAGAAAATTACTTTTCACAAAATATGTTCTTAAAAAACCTACATAAAATAGGGGCTTAATCTATAATTCAACCAAAAGGCCATCGTGCCCAACCTTTACAATGTAATATTTACAAAAATCAAAGCTAAAGCCTAAGGAAAACTGAATAAGTAGCATTCAGAAGTTGTAGACATGACACTTCTCATTTTATAAATTGCTTAATTCAACAAAATGCTCTTGGATGAATGCTAAGCAGAGAAGAACAAAAGCTATATGCAATCAAAAATGAAACAAACCATGAGAATATCAAATAAAGTACATAAGTATCTAAAAAAATTAAAGATCCAATTTTCTTCTCGAGATGCTATTCATGCCTTGCATGAAGAATTTCTACCAGAGAAGGGCACCTATCTATAAAAATGGCAAACTCGCATGGAAGTCGTAGAAAACATAGACCTGGGTTACATCCCAACCATACAGCTTCAACTCTCCCCTGATATGAGATTATAGAGCCCCAAATTTTTACATTGAAAAATTTAATGCCTATTATCGTAGTGTCTAGTTGGCCCCAATTTCTTAAAACTCATTTTCAACCACATATTTCATGGAACCCACAACTTTTCAATCACGCATTTGACCAACTTTTATTAATTTAATAAAAATCTATTTTTTATCCAAATCAAACAGGGGTTCAATATTTTAGTGATGACAACACCGTTAAATTATAGTAAATACAGGACAAGGATACTAACCTGTCGAGGTTGAGAGACCAAAGTGCTTGAATCATCAATATCACTATAAGAATTTCCATTATCAAATGTGCCTCCAAAACCATCTTCATCATCCCATGATGGCATTTCTCCATAGTCCTCTCTTTGTTGACTTACTTCATCTAACCACGACAAAGGTTAGCACTAGTCTCCAAAGGAAACTAATTTGGAAATTTTGATTTGAGACATGATAAAGATATGCATTAGCTTTAGAAGGAAAAATACAAACATAACGAAATTGCAAGTTACAGATTTAACACTCCAGATAAAATGATGTGAGATACAAAGCGAGGTAGAGAGAAAAGGGAGGGAAGAGATAAATATTACAAGGTAGTTAAATATGATTCACTTAGCAATCACCAAAATAGTGTGACATTTTGCTTGACTTTTGTGTATAAAGATCCAGGGGTTTTTGAATGGCAAACTTCCAAATAAATGCTAAAGAAGTCAAAGCTTGAAGTTCTTCCTCTCTCAAGACAAATGAGTTGCATAAATATTAATTTCTTCATGAGGCCATCATCTGTCTCTCTCCCGAAAAAAAAAAAAAAAGGGCTTGAAATGTTCACTTTCCATGGTCCATAGTTTGTGTTAAAAAAAATTACAAATTTTATGTTTGGAGCTAAAATTGTAGAATTTTTCATAGTAATATTTTAGACTGGGTATAAGACAAAAACCAAGCAAAGAAAATCATGTTACTTTTCGGAATATTTGTGTCTCTAATTTACCAATAAAGCCAATATATTACTTTACAATGTTACAGCTGTTGTCTGAATCAATTAAACAGCGCTCTTTTTGCAATTGATGCTTTGCATGTGTCTATGACTCTATGCTACTTGGAGATACTGATATAAAATTCTAAACATTATCAACATGCTGAATCATTTGCAACTGAGAATACAGCTAAATATTTGAGCAGCCCAAATGTCCAATTTATGTGATTGGATAATATAGATTCATAGAAGAAATCCTCACCTGCTGTCTTGCTTCCTCTCCTTCTGATGCACTGAAATAAGGAAATACAAAAATAAATCAATACATAACCCAAGATTGAATTTTCGTGACCACATATAGAAACTAAAGTTCCAGCAAGATACATATGTTTGTTTTCACCACTAACTTGTAGGCTTCCGCCTTTGTTCATGGAGGGGAGATAGGGAGGGATGGTCCAAGTTTACCGTAACATGAGGTAACAGAAATAGCTTCACAAGATTCTCCGGTTGGTAATGACAGTCTTCTGGAAGTTTAGTGTTACAAGGTGCTCTATTTGTTGGCAGGAATAGGGACTTGGGGTTCTTTGGAGGAGCAAAGATATCTGATGCATCAGTGTCCAAGGCATTTGACAACTCGATGTCAGATTCTGCTTTTCTGTTTTTTGCTTTCTTGGTCATTGGTAATCCATTATCCTTTGCCGGATCTTCAGAATCTGTAAAACAAGTCTATTAAATGCCAAAGTAACAGGAGAAAAAAAGATTATGAAATTTCTTGCAAAGCCTACTGAAGGTTACCTTTACCCTTCTGATACTTCCAATGATCTGGACCCGCCCAGGCATTTTTCTTTGACGCAAATCCCAAACTTGAAAATAAATAGCCATCGACTTTCTCAGAACTATTATCCTCGTCAACATCATCAAAAGTAAAATGTTTATTATCCTGCAACAATTAACCACAAATATCAGCATTTATGATATTTCCTTCCATTAGAAGGATCACTAAAAACATATGCTGGATTTATGGCAACAAAAACTAATTTTTTAGAACCTCCGGTTGGCTTGGTAAAATTTGATCGTGATCATAAGATCCTTCATCTACCACACTTGCTTGGTCATCATGATCCAAGCCCCAAGTTCCAAAATTCCCAAATGCATCACTATCTTCCTCATTATTACTATCAGCAGTTTGGAAAACTTTCCCGGAACAACTTTGTCCAGAAGAAAATGATTCAGGCGGTTTTTGATTATCTTCGTCAAATAGATCGAATATAGCCCTAAGACTGGGTGATATTTCATTCTTCTTAGGCATGTCCAATACCATTTGTTCGATGCATTCTGAACAAGAATAAAATTAAAAGAGGCTTAAATTGGACAAAAACGATATTTGAATATCTTAGCATGCAAAGGGAAAGTAGAAAGCAGAACAAAGATATATCACAGAAGCTACTATACCTCTAGCAAAAGATACATCAATTGTCTCAGCACCATCACCTTCAGCCTCAAAAGACGAACACCTCCCAGGTATTTCCAGAGAATCAAATAACACTCGGCAGTTGCCATATACTCCTAGATTGTTCAGCAAAAGACCCTTTGCCCCACCTTCATCGAACTGTGCAGATGTCTGATGGTAGAGAGGATCCACCACAAAGGCAACTATAACACAAATAAAGAGAGAAAGGGAGAGAGATGAATAAACACCCAGAGAGAGGAAAAGACATGAAGTGATGAAAATAACAATTTAAAAGGCAACTATAGAACATAGAGACTTATCAAGACATAAAATAGAGGCAACCATGTGACGAGTGTGTTTTACTCACGAGTATTATTCCCTTTTTAACTTAATTATAAGCTAGATATTACGAGTAGTGAACACTGAGGGAAAGAAAAGAGACAACAAGGCCATTGGCATGGTAACAAAAGGGACAAAATAGTCAAATCGGAATATCAAGGAAAGAAGAGTGGCACCCCGGCGCCACGAAGGCACGCACCAGAGGTGTGGCGCTGGCGCCATGAAGCTGAAACGGACAAAACTGTGGCGCCGCGCTGTTTTTTTGGGCCAACTTTTTGAGCCCACAAGAAACCCTTTATTCAAAATCCGGTGATGTATTCAATTACAACTTCTTGTTTTTCTTCTTCCATTATTATGAGTTACTAAATTTTATATTAGGGTGAGCAATGTAATCTACTTGGGATCCTTTATTTTTTTTATTCAAGATTCTTGTTATTTTATCATACATGAGCTGATTTTGTTATGGGTTTAATGCGTTAAATTACTTAATCACTAATTTGATGATTTTTTGGATCTTTTACGAATCGAGAGGTGAGTTTGAGATTTGGATCATATAGTAATATCTGGTATATTAGTATAACGTGTAGAGATACGTATACTAAATATTGCGATCATATTAATTAAAGTAGATTTACATAGAGATATGAGATTAAATTAGTTAGATAGATTCAATGAGAACTCGAGAGGGGTAAATTGAATATCAAAGAAGAATTCGATCGAACACTACATTAGACTCTTGAATCTTGAATTAAGACTTAAAGATGATCAATGGGTGAAATTGTTCGGCCCTAATATCCGTCCATTGTTTGAATTCTCAATCAATCTTTGTATACATTTTAATTAATTTCAACTGTTTAAATCAAAAATTTACAACAACATATAATTCTTTGTTTGCTTTCATCAAATAGGAGTTAAAAAATTCTAATTAAGTTCTAAAGTATAATCCTCGTGGGAACAATAATTCGGACTCAAAGGTCTATTGTATTACTTGTTACGATATTGTATACTTGAGATAGAAAAAACGCAACACCATGCACACGAGAGGGCTAAAGTAGAGAAAGAGAGAACCATAAAGAATTCTAGCAAATAGCCAATTTATATACATTCGTGTCAAAAACCCTTTTAGATGCACTTACCATCAAACTTCTTCACATTTAGAGCCTCAAAAGATGATTCCAGTGTGGACAAAGGTGACAACTGCAGGTATTTACTTTAACTATCTCAATGTCCAACCTTTTTCCAATTCATATTTGATAAAGTATCAACTTCGAAATGCTTAACCTTTCTTTCTTGCTGTTTCTTTGAGTGGCCTTCCTCTTGCTCATTATCGATATTGGAATTCTCCATGACATTATCTGGCATAGACAATGAACTTGAAATGACCAAAAGTAGGGAGAGATACTATTCAATGCGCAGCAAAGACTAGAACTGACAAGATTGAAAACATTTTTTGTGCATTAAGTATAGGCAAGGAATATAAGCATATCCTGATTGTAAATTGGGGATTGTTCTTTCCCATGTAACTATGACTTGGAAACAATACAAAAAGAAAGAAATAGCTATGTCATAATGACTGGAAGTGGCATTTTTGGTAAGGCATACAGGATATAATTGTAAATCAGTGCAACAATATTCTTTATATTTATAATAACCAAGATAGGTAACAAGAAAAGCCATGAAGGTGAAGAATCTGAGTTTGTAGGATAAAGAATTAGTTCTAGACCAGGTTCATAGAGTCCACTTAACTTTATCAATCAGCTTATGAGTGAAACTTTTATGTGTTTCAGCTGCCTTATTGTTTGTTTCAATTAGAACGCTCCAAATGTCGCGGAATCTGATGCTTCAGTATCATGGCTACTAAACTTTGGCATAATTTAGTCAAATCACTACAGTTTTTTACCATTTGTTAGAAATTGAATTTCTCAACCCAACTTTCAAACTATAGCCATTTTGAGCTTAGTTCCCGTAAATTGGCTAATAGATTGCATTAAAAAGTCAAAGGTAGATCATTGGTAACCAAAACAAATCCAATAGTGAATAGACAAAAGAATGATGAAAGTTTAGTATCCTCCTGTCCGTTTTAACCGAAAGGAAAAGGAAAAGAATATTTTCTCAAACACTCAAGTATAGAAACTAATTTAACACTAAATTATATCTCGACATTAGTAAATATAACATTTCGTGAACTATGTCGCATGAGATCAAAATACATCATTCCAATTCTTCACATGTAAAGTTAAGAGCAAGATAATTCATAAATGCAAAATAGCAAAATATGTAGTACAATACAAATGAAAATGAAGCCCTGACAAATCTAACCGTGTTCATCCTCTTGCCCAACACGATTAATTCCTCCAAGAACCTTATACGCCTCTGAATGAACTGAATCCACCCTCATTGAATAAATCTTAACTCCAGCTTCAAGGGTACAACTTGCCTAACATAAAACCATAAATAATATATATATAGATGTGTATGCCGTTCATATAGTGCTTGCTTGTATGTGTGCAACATACCCAAACAAAACAACAATTGTGTTGTGCAATGTAAAAGCCACTGAAGTCAATACTCACTTTTATACTAACTTGGAGGAAGCGTGCATATTTAAAAATACACATTGCTCCTAAAACAATCCTTTTTTTGCCACGCTTTTAAAAAGGTTATCATGAAGAAGCCATTGCTTGAAAGATAAAATTTAGATCGATAACACAAAATGATTCCATTTGCAAAAAAATCAGAAGAAAAAGAAAAGAATTTGCTGCAGATACGCGTGTAACTGACCAAAATCCAGCATATACTCAGGCAAAAACCACATTTCTCGAAATTGAAAGACCTAATATTCCTTCATAAGCAACAAATAGTTGAACTGTGATGGGACAAAATAAATGGCACATTGAATTTAATTAAAAAAAAACACCTTCTGAAAATTGGTTTCCACATCATTCTCTTCTTCGACTTTAACGATCTCGTAAAGATGATCTATCAAATTCAGTTCCCAAGTGTTCTTCTGGTTAATTTTCTGAAAATCCATAAATATCATAAATCAATTCTTGAGCAAATTTCTCAAAAGTTACGAAAAATTAAAATGAGAAAAGAAAAAAGATATAAAATAAAAAAGAGGGAAAACGTTTTCGCTGGCAAGTTTGATGCAGTTCTGAAACAATTCCAGGATCTGTTCTTTTCCGAGCAATGTATCCGCCTTGGGAGAAGTGGCTGTCGTAGGGGCGATAGGTTTCCGGCGCACGGCGGCAGCTCGAGCGGCGCGTGCCTGAGCGCGTTCAAGTTTGTCATTGTTGGAGCCCAAGAAGAAAGGGCTTGAAGGAGAGAAGGGTCCCCTCTGCTTCGGATTTGGGCTCAGGGTTTCAGCCATTTCTTTGATGTAGAAAGCTGTACGTGTGAGACTAGAGACGAAAGGAAGACGATCCTTTTTTTTCCCTCTTCAAATTGATTTTGAAAATGTTATCTTTCCCTCCAAAATTGAATTTGGGATCAAAGGGGTAAAATTGGAAATAACGTTCAGGATGTATTTGAGCCACATTATTTTGGAAGAATGTATTTTGAAATAGTAGATTGATGGAGAATGTGTTGTTGAAAAAGAAAAAAATTATTGATGTGATAAAAAATATTATTTTAGTGAAAAATGTGTGGTTGAAAATAAGTAGAAGAATGAGATTGAAAATTTTAATGTGACTCAAACGGGGGCTCAATAGATTAAGAGTGTGTTTGGTAAGATTTTTGGGGGAAGAATTGATTTTTGAATAGTGATATGATGGGAAATGTGTGGTTGAAAAAGAAGAAAAAAGTATTGATGTGATGGAAAATATTATTTTATTGAAGAATGTGTGGTTGAAAATGAGAATTAATTTACTGTAGAAAATGAGAATCTGTACCAAACGGGCTCTAAGCCTTTAGTTCCATTATTTTTAAAATATATTTTTCTTTTCCGTATTTTCAACCACATATTTTTCATTAAAATAATATTACACTCAAATTCAAAACTTTTTCTTATTTTTAAATCACACATTCTTTATCAAAATATTATTCAAAAATGCATTTTGAGAAAAAAAAATGGGGTTCAAACGGTACAATGAATCCCTATCACTATTCCAAAATCAAGATTTGTATAGGTTTTGTTAGACAAAAATGTTAAATGTACATCTACTTTGACATTTGATGTGTTGTTAAAAAATTATTGAATGAAAATTTATTTATTTTTTAAAATTGTTCAATAATATATTGTCCCGTGGCAAAATGTAAATGATGGTATTCAAGTAGCGTGATTGTCTATTAGATTGGTATTGAAATTGTTTAGTATTTTAATAGTAGAATTCGCCCATTAAGAGGCATTATATATTTTCTTTTTATTGTAATTGAGGCCTTGTATGGGAGGGATTAAAATCGGATTAAATTGAAAATATAGTCGTTATTGTTGACTTTTATTAGACTAGTGGGACCCAATAACAGCCATATTTTCAGTTTTAATTGGATTTTAATCCGGCTCAAACAAGGCCTGAAATTGAACCGCAAATGATGAAGTTAGAAAGATACTACGCCCTTATTTGAGCCCCATTTAAAAATATATATATATATTATTTTTTCAAAACTCATTTTCAATCATACATTCATCAATAAAATAATTTTACACATAAATCGAAAAAAAAAAAAAAATCTTATTTTTTAACCATAGATTCTCCAAAAAATTATAATTACAAAACACATTTTTCCCTAAAATGGGACTCAAACAAGGGCTACGTTTTGCTAATGAATTTCGTACAAAAACAAACTAATTTATGACAAATAACCATGGCAGGTCACGTTTTACGCATAAAACAGGGCTCAATGCAATCAAACACGCTATAAATGCACGAATTGAGCCTAACATAATAAAATCTCGAGCAATTTGGTGCATGTCATCCTTCGACATCACGGAACGCCCACATGAATCGCAAGAAGCAGTTCTAGATCCACAAATACTTTCATGCTCTGAGTAACCCCTTAGCCTGTCTCGTGCATCAGCAGCACAACTCCCAGCTTGAACCATATCTCCACAGAAAGCCTGTCCCGTGCATCAGCAGAACAACTCCCAGCTTGAACCATATTACGACAGAAACGACATGTAATAAGTCGTAATTGGCAATCTAAAGACTGGTACTGCACCTGTTAAGAAATAGGAATATTAGAAACTTGCGTGAAGGGCAAATAAAGTATGGTGATTTCAGGCATCAATCCGATAAACATTGTAATACATGTCCTAAAAGCGGCCTGAAAAGGATGAAATATTAAGCAAGAAATCTTATGCTAAATACCTACAATCTGTCTATAACCGACCCATCAATTTAACAGCGGAATAAGTAACACAAACATTTGAATGGAAAAGTTCAAGAAATTCACACGACTAGGTCGGCAACGATGAAGGAAGAGATGCAGAAAGCATAATCATTACCATCTGTTCTTTCTCAAGGACAATTCCACGTGGGCAATGAAGTGGCTCGTGAAAAACTTTGACTTGCTTATCGATCTCTACCTCGTGGAAAGCCCGTCCACATTTTTAGCAGTGCACATGGCTTTTGGCCTCCTCAATCCTAAGAACAATCCCACAATAGGATGCTGACAGATGATCTTATGTCTGCTACAATAGGCTTCATGAAGTGTTATTGTCCTGGAAGGAGTACAACGCTTACAATTTCCGCATTCGATAGTATCTACCTCCATAGATGACGAGCAAGATGCAGCATGTTGACCCACCTTCTCCCTGGGGCTATCTTGAATAGTTACTGAAAACCTGAATTTGGATGTCCCTTTAAAACCATATACACCAATACTGTAACTACGCCGTCTGAAGTTATGATCCTCCATGCTAAGCATCAAAACCATGGAACCCACGTGGTGTGTTGGGAATAAAAGCGGATGCCTAGAAACATACAGATAAGTATCTCCATTTTGCATCTGCGGCTCTAACTTAGTTTCAATAGTGGCATCCTGGGAAGAAATTACTTTCCAAGTATCGTCATCAATTGAGAATTTATAGTACATATAATTTCCTTCATCAACCACTCCAGAGTTGGGCTTCCCAAAGATAAGAATTAGGGCCGGTCTGGACGCACTTAAATTCACAATTTGGACTGTTGATAGTTAAAGTTTGGACCATTACTTTTCACAAAAATCATACTCTTTTAAAGGATATCTGACACATCAACCGCAATTTTGGACAAATTTATGGCAGAATGATCATTTAACCCTGGCTCTTTAATTCATGTTTGCATGATAGAAACCCATTTTAGGTACTTCATTTTTATACAGTCAAATTTTGCTGCTACATTGGGACCCATTTTGCAAGCAGCAACGATCAATTAATTGCTCAAATTGGGAAAGAAGTCGTGCCAAACAGGCTCTTAAGGTGTCAGCGCATGATGGTTTGTTTTTTCTGTGGTTTGGGGACCCATAATGTTGACTTCGATATCTGTTTCTAGAACAGACACTAGAAGAGGGTTTCAACTCAAGAACGCGTAAACGGTATGTTAGGGCACCATGATTTACTGTGAGTACACCTTTCAAAAGAGTTTCATGTTGTCGAATGTTGAAAATATTGTTCAAAGTTGAATAAAAACGATTGTGAAATAATGTGGAATGAAAATCGATATTGGAGGCCAAATTTTGGCCTATGCGACCACAGCCAAACTTGGCTGCGGTCGCATAGGCCAAGGCAGGAATTAAAATCCCTGTCGTGAATAGAACTATGCGGTCGCATAATATTGACTGCATAGAAGGCCAAAAGATCCGTTAGTGATCGTTTTGTTCAAATTTTTTGTGGCTTTTGGAGGGTTTTTGGCACCACTTCGTATGGCCATGTCTCTTGGCTATATATAAGTGGTTTGTGATCATTATAATATTGTTGAAAACATACAAAAACTATAGACATATTCAAGAACAAAAAATCATTCCAAAAACAACAAGAAAACACAATTTTTTTCATCATATTCAAATCCTTCTTTAGCGTTCTTCAAGTTTTGGAAAATTACACTTAATGCTTGAGTGTTAATTCTTTACAAGGCTTGTTTAAATCCTGCAAACCATTTGTTTTAATCCCTACAAGCATTATTTCAATCCGAGATGGGGCAAATATAGTTTGAAAATAACAATATCGTGTTCAAGCCATCGGTGTTTATTTTCAAATCCATTTCATGATTTAGTGTTTGGTTCGTTGCTTTATTCTCCAATCCCTCGAGTGGAAGTCTTCAAATTTCCCAACATCGAAGGCTTGTTTCCAGGACTGCTTTGTGTTTGGGAATGTCAGAAAAAAGTTTAGCGTAAGTTCCTTTTGGGAGCCAAACATAACGTACTTCCACCACGGAAGACTTGAGAGTTCTTTCAGGGAATAAGTTGCTCCAAGTGTGTGGAGGAAGTGCTACAGAACTTTCCTCTTCAGTGAACTCCATTAAACCAGCTTGTGTCATCCTGTACTGTTCTTTTCCAGCACCCTCTTCGTGAAGCGAGGACAAAGAGAAATGTAGTGGTCCTTTGTCAAAAGCCCCTTGTTCATATAACTCCACAAAAGAAGAAGGCGGCAGTTTGATCTTATCTCCACTGCCATGATAAGGTTCAGCTTCCAGAGTACAAGAAAAAATAACTCCGCGACCAGCATGCAAATTTTCTTCCAATTGCTGACTTATCTGGGTAAGACGTTCAAAAAATATATTTTGTCAAAACGATGCATGGAAGCTAGATTTAAAACCCTACTTTAGCAACTCGAATATCAAAAATAAAATCCCAGAACAAAACTGAAAGGATCATAAGCCAAAATCAAAATTCATTGAAGAATATTTCATGATAAGCTTGACACTCCGTCCAGGGGCGGACCCAGATTAATTTTTGAGTGGGGGCGAGATCAGGGGTAGAGCCAGCTCGTCGAAATAGGGAGGTCCAAAGTTGAAGGGGTGGGGGCTTATGGGGGTTCGGGGGCAGCGCCCCTGAATTTTTTTTTTTTAGAGTTGTTGAATAGTTTAGATTTAGCTGTATTTTCTCAACTAGTTCATGCTATATAGGCCATGAACGAAACCTCTCACCCTGCATCAAACCCACA
>CAIGRT010160721.1:3846-19290 GCA_903798405.1 Fraxinus platypoda
TTTTTTTTTTTTTTTTTCAACCCTCGGTAGACTTGGCATCCAATTCAGAATATTAAAGGCAAAAATAAACACAATACATCGCGTCTGTCATGTAAGCAGAACCGTTACCTATGGCTGTACAGCAAAGGGGTGCTTTAATTGGAACAAAGGGGAACTTCAGTCACTAAATTGAATGAGATTAAGTTGGGTGGCTAAATGAAACTCAAAGAGTATTTATCCCAGCAACAAACTAAACCTTATTCATAATAAATTATGAGTTGACTGATGAATTTTTTCTCTATCCATTCAGTGCATCCCTACTTCCACTGGATTTCAATGACATGCCCGTCCTCAAATTTTCAATAGCAGTTCCTTCTCTGTAGGCAGAGCCCACGAGCTAGAAAATCTATTCATATATCAACAATTTATTAACAATGTTGTGCTACACCTATTTCACCAAGTAATAACTTAATAATAGGAAGCTCCGACACATACATGAGTGTCGGACACACTGTTTTTTAAAAAAGTACTGATGTGTTCCCGACAACTGATTCAAATAATATTATTATTTTGGATTTTTTTATCGTAAAGTAAAATAATAATAAAAAGTATAATGCTGCATCTACAATGTATCTCGCTACATGTGGGCAATATATCTCCAACCGTGATGGCCAACTGTACAAAATCAAAAATAAAATAATTTGGACACATCACCGGACGTTTCCGACACATGTCGGCGTCATGTCGGCAATGTGTTAGTGACATGTGACTATACAAAACCAAAAGATAATTTGGACACGCCACCTGACGTTTTCGACGTGTATCAACAATGTGACCAACCATTTCAAGTCAGCATCAGCTAAATGGAACAATCAAATATTAGAAAATAATTACCTTGGCAAAAATCAGAAAAAAAATACCCTAATCAGATGTAAGAAGTGCAATTTCAATTTCTTGTAATGTCTTCCCTTTTGTTTCCACCACATTCTTCTTCACAAAAGCCACTGCCATTAAGCAAAATGCAGCAAAGATTGTGTACAGAATTTGCGCCCCAAGTAGCTCCAGCAGTTGCAAAAAAAATAGTCCAACGAAGAAATTAATCACCTGATCATGACATCATAGAGTAGTATGAGAAAAGCAACGGGAGATCAAGAGTTTGGCACCCATAAAAAAGAAAACACAACAATTAGCATTAGAATAGTCTATTTATGATATTAACTCCGCATGACTAAAGAATATGTCAAATAGAAGGAATAGATTTCATTAAGCAGAACAACAATTGCAATTTATATTAATGTCAGACAAGTGTTGATTATGTTTCTGTATGATAGTACTTATTCCATCTAACTAGACTGAACTAGTGCATGTCAAAGAGTTAAATGATGTATCATAGGCAAATTAAAGGCTGCAGTCATGCCCAAAAAGGAAGTATCTAATGCAGAAAAAGTTCAAAATAATATAACCTCCTAAGGCATGTTATATTGGACAATAGTTCCACAATCCAACAGTGCGTACCAAACAGGTACTAAATGTTTATTGAAGTCCCCCTAACCCTAACACCACGAGCACCACACACAGAATGTTCAATCAAAACAAAATGAAAAGAAAAAACTGAATGTAAAGATAACAGAGGCAGAATGGAATTACCCAATGAACAGCCATGCAAACAGCCATTGCCTTTGCCCTAATTCTGCTTGGAAATATCTCGGAGAGGAGGAGACCAGGGATAGGTCCAGCACCCAGAGCAAAAGTCGTGACAGAGCTGCATTAAGAGAGGGAAAGAGAGAAATCAGTAAATTCTGTTGCCAACTAACATTAATGTGTCTGTAACATATTCTACAATTTTCGTAGCAAGTAATAGTAACCTGAATGCGTTCAAAGTAATTGGTGGGTATTATCTCCTTGTTTAGAGATGAATATTAAAGCATTAAACAAATAAAACACACACATTTGACCCTAAAAAAATTTCCTGAAGTTTATATTGATTCTAGGGGGTGAAAAGGAAGTACAGCTCTTCACTGAACAACATAATCTTCCATCTACAGATGTTAAATTTGTACGTGCATGTTTGGTGTGCAATACTGGAAAGTACAATGAACAAAATTTTAACTGATTAGTGTTGATATACAATCTTCCTTACCGAAAATGCCATGAATGAACCAGTTACTAATACAATACTATCAGCTACTATTTTAAAGTTGTCAAGTGAAGACTCACAGCAGCATGCCACCAATAGATAGGTATACTCTCCAAGAGCTTGAGAAAAAGGTACTTGCTGCAATACCCTGTAAACCCATAGCAATTGCCTGAACCAATAAATACTGTGTCAATTTGATATAAAGGAACTTGAATCATACGACTTCTCAAGGCTGGTCTAAATAGTGCACTTTTGTCATGGATGAAGTTTAAACATGAAGGAGTTACTGTGTTAATCTTGCAAAAAGATTCCCAGAAATAGAATGAAGAATATTATACTTGCCATGCCAAAAAAACTCCAAAGAAGAAGCATTTTCCTTCCCAATTTATCCATTAAAATCATTGCAATAACCGATCCTGAAAAAAGTTACAAAAGATAGGGTTTATAGTGATACAAGGGCATTAAGGGACAAGAAATGAGATGGTAACATAGTATCACCTGATAAATTTACTATTCCAACACACATGTTTCCAATATCTGAAGGAACTCCAGCATTTTTAAAGACAGTCGACGAGAAATAGAATACAGCATTTATACCAGATAATTGTTGCAAAGAAAACAGGGCAGACCCAATGAATACCACTGCAGACAAGAAGTTGCGCTAAATTTATCACTTCTTGACACAAATTAATAAAAATTACTTTAAAAAAATTAATAATTATAGTACCTCTAACATGACGGCCATAGAATAGCTCTGCAAATTTAACCGTATCCAACTCATCCCCTCTGTCTGATTTTGACAGTTCTGCCACTGCAGATTTAACATGTGATGTTCCCCAAAGTTTCTCTAGTGCTTCTTCAGTTTCAGCAATTCTTCCTCTCTGTGCCAATCAAGATACAATTCTCATGGTGCAACCTCAGAATGAAATGACAAAATAATTGACTACTCTATGTTACTGAGAATCAGTATGATTCCAATCAACTGGCAGTACTAGCCAAAATCAAATCATAAGCTCGATAAAAAAATTTAGTAGGACAATAAAAGACAAGGAAAATCAACCAAGCCTTTAATAACTCCAGTGTGCCAGGAAAATTACAACTGGGACAAACTACGGAAGTCTAGTTCTTGCATGCTATTTCATTGTGTTGCATTCTCGCATATTGTGATCTTACTCTGACAGCCAAAGCAAGAGCCCGACCAGTAACACAAAAGAACACAATATTATCAAATGCTAAAGTGATCAACGATGTGTCAAAATGCTCTACTCGTCTTTTATCATGAGATTCATTAGTCTATAACAGATTCGCAACAGATTAAACATAAGTAATTTGCATAATGTTCATTTGATATGACTCTCTGCATTGTTTAAACTCTAAAATAGTGATCCTAGAATAAAAAGCAACTAAAAAAACCTAAGGTGGTCTTCAAGCAGCAGATTATATAGTTTGAAGTCAACATTTAAATTCAACAACATATTGGTGAACCTCAATAGACACTCATCCAAACACATGCAATCACGTGGTCTACAAGCAAGAGTGACAGCTGAAGGATCACCTTGAAAAGCCAATGAGGAGACTCTGCGGAGAACTCTATTAAAATAGCTAATAAGGAAGCAGGGATGACAGATACCCAAAAGCAAACTCTCCACCTGCAAAAAACTTTTAAAAGTAAGAAGCTCAGATAAGGGCTCACATCTGGTAAAAACTCTCTGGCTAACCACAGAAGGATAAGCTTTTTATCTTGTACAAACATTATTTTTTTTTATAGGTAATCAAATAGTTTTATTAATCAAAGGATAATACACAAGAAGTGCATTATCAATTTCAACGAGAAAGAAACAACATGAAATTAGGCAACCCTTCTATAGGACTAGTAGCCGCAGCATTAAACCAAGTATATAAAGTCGGACAAAACAATTCTTTAACCTTCTCTGTTGTTCGTGTTTCATCTTCAACAGATAAAGAGAGCTAGTACGCAGTTGGCTCACTAAAAGAACCAAAATGGTTGCATCCCTTTATGGTGGTGTGAAATGATTAGGAAGAAGGCAATTATGTAAATACCAAGCTACAAGGACTTTATGCCATGCCCCTTACCAACTCGGAACATCTTTGGCTGGAATTCCTATGAAGAGGGCCCCAATAATTCCAAGACACGTTGCAATCTGAGTGAAGCTTCCATAAGTGCCTCTTATAAAAGCTGGTGACACCTGAAAATGGGCAATTCCATTGTCTATTGCTTGAGAGGGAAATAAAAATGTATCATCGGATGTCTTACCTCTGCCACATAGAGAGCTGCAACAGGAGGACCAAGACCCATCCCAGTCCCAACGAATAATCTCCCAAGAAGCATACCACCAAGAGTACTTGTTGAGGCACTGCATGTGTGTGGTCAGTCAGGTAAGGTGAGATTGCTAATCAGGGATGACAAAGAAAGGTAATAAAACATACAACATTCCAACATTTTCATGGTTTGTGGTTGACGTGGATGTGCCTTTCATGGAACTCACAACACTTTTTACCTCACAAGATGCATAAAATTTTGAAATGTCAACCATAAAATGAGCCACATCTCAAGTAAAATACACAGTGTAAAGATGTTACAGTAGAATATTCCAACTATTTCAGATCAGCGATAGATAATCACGTAATATGCAAATTACATTACATAAGAATCTCAGGACAGCAGATGCTATAGCGAATATTTACCTCAACGAAGCACCAATAATCATTGGTAAAGCACATAACTGGAATGCCCTTCTACGACCAAGCCCATCTGCTATCCAACCACTAAATACAGATCCAAGAAAAGCACCCCCCAGACATGTACTCACCACCAAACCTTCAATAGCCAAGGATTTACTCGTCAGAAAAGGATACAATAGATAATAGTGGACCAATTTATAAGAAAACTGAACATCCAGCACTATAAGTACCTTCAGCAAGGGTACTTCCACTGAAGCCAAGGTCCAGAGAAATGCTTTCTAAAGTTTCATTAACCACTCTGAACAAAAACAACACAAAAGCATAAAAATATGTTTATTTTTATTTGATAATTCTTAACAACCCTAAAGCACAATAACAAAGAACTTAATTTCTGGGAGTTTATATTCTTTTTTGACGCAAATGTTTTTCCAACTGCTGGGACAAATACTTCATAGAAGGGAGTTGGAACAAACCCAAGGTGATAGCCAAATAACAATGACGAAAGAGTTGCAACCAGAATATGCGGTAAAGGGCGCTTCCAAGAAGGGTTCCCAATATCTTTCAACAAACCATTTGGCGAACGACCTAAAAATCAATTCAAACAACTCAGAGAAATCTTGCAATTACACTCTACTTTAACACGACATTATATGACAACTAGCTTCTCCGTTTCACCAAGCTCTCACCTTTCTATGTGATTGATCATATTAAATATGGAATTTTCTAAATGAAAAGACAAAGCAGCAAAGAAAATCGAAAAGTAAAATGACTTACCTAAATTTTGTTCTTTATCAAAGAAATTGGGATATTCTTTCGAGGGTGCACGCTTGTACATGAAAATGGTGTCCCGCTGACGTTCTCGCATACTTCAGTTATACGAGAGGCGTCCAAATCGACTCTGCCACACAACAGAGGATCATCAATGCTTGAATACACCAATGACATCCATCATCTCACAAATTCACAATTAAAATCAATTTCACACACAACAAAGTAGACACAAACATCTAAAGTAACAAATTCCAAAATCAAAAGCTCAATAAGAAATATTGAAATGCAGATTCTAACTCCGAGATCTGTCCACAAAAACAGAATCAACATTGACAACTAAAATTGCATCCGCGTCAGCTAAATTACACCTTATCGTAAATTCACGTGCAATATTTTTGTGTGAATACAGTCTATACATACAATATACGTATACAAATTCTACTGTACCGTGTAATGTGAAAGGAGATTCGGTGTCGAGTAGGCTAATGTGCGCCAAGGGGAACGGAGGAAAATGTGCACATGGAATGGAAGTGAGTGTAAAAAGAGAAGGGGATGATGTTAACGTACGCCGTGCGTTATGATTTTACTTTCCGTTGTCCGGCGGAATTTGGCGGAATTTACGTTGGCGTGTTATAGAACGGTGATACAGTATAGTGTATTTGTGGTGAACTGAGTGAGTGCACTTTAAGCATTAATTCATTCTGAGGCAAACACCTGTCCCTTGTTGTTGGAGAGACTATGTTCTGCTACTCCGCGTTCCACTTTAGTGTTTCCTGCACCCATATATAAATTTTTAAGATACTGTAAAAGTAATTCAACTTTCCTAACTAGCAGTGTAGGTCCAAGGAATTCAGGACATTATAATAAAATAAAAATTACAAAACGAAATGAAGTAAACAATCATCAACAAAAAATTATGTTGGTGATCGATTATAGTATTCGATCATTTCTAATGAAGTTTTCCGACACTAATATTATTGATTATCGTCAACGATTATAAACAACTATCTTCAACGACATCGTCTTCAGTGTTTCCTGCACCCTTATATAAATTTTTAAGATACTGCGAAAGTAATTCAACTTTCCTAACCAGAGTGTCGGTCCAAGGAATTCAGGACATTACAATAGGACAAAAATTACAAAATGAGATGAAGTAAACAATCGCCAACAAAAATTATGTTGGCGATCAATTATAGTATTCGATCATTTCTAATGAAGTTTCCGACACTAATGCTATTGATTATCGTCAACGAGTATCTGTCAGCGATTATAAACAACTATCTTCAATGACGTCGTCTTAAAAGAGTGAATTTGATTTATTTATTTATTTTTCTTTCCTAATGTTAGAATTAATAATGCCATTTATAAAAAAAATTACCAATTCCTAAAACTTAATATTTTCTTATTTTCTATATTGGGACCATCTGTAATTGCCATGCTGGGCCAATGTTTTTTGACAAATAGTGTAATAGATACTTTATTTAGGATCACAAGATCTACCAAAATAAATAGTCACCACGTGTCCAATAGATAGCCGTGTACCCAATGATATATTACAAATTTGTGTCCTCTCACACATTCAATGTGATACACGTGACTGTCTGCCCACAAAGAAAAGTGTCAGTAGTAAATTTTAAGAATATGTTTGGGTGCTTAATTTACTTATTTTTAACTTTCTCATCCAATAATATGAATGGTATATCAATGCGAAAAAAAGTAAACTCGACGGAGAATTTTAACTTTCTCATCCAATAATACGTCGTTACAATGGTAGAGAGTGTTGCTGCAATGACATCTATCAAGCTACAATTGAAACATTTATAGACGATATACGACAACGACACGATCACGCCATCTTGCTACTTATTGGCCCAAGATATCGGATATCTTCTTGTTGATTACTTGAAACAATTCTTCCCTGTATGTTAGAACACATTATAAGCATTCAAATATCAGTTGAATTGAAGCAGAATGCAATGCTCGTTAAATCGTCTAAAAGCTTAAACATTTCGAAGATGTGATGCTGAATTTTGATATTATGAGGAAGTTCCAACTAGTTCTCGCTGAGATTCCCCAAGAATTTCCCCAGGACTATAACTGAAACAAGGGACGGGTCTTTACCAAATTGGTTGGTTCGATCACCCCTTATTTTTTCCTGCCTCTCTTGTAGTTTGGTGTCACCCAAAAATGTCGTTTCTCGTACTAATATCTGATCTAACTATATGGTGATTTACCAGGAAATGCATACAATCTGTTAAAAGAACTTCTTACCTATCAGGTTTGAATAGGAGATACCGATATGTGAACCACTGAAACCAAAAGAATTTCAAGTGAGTAATCGACCAGGAAACCATAAGGCATAAGCCGACACAAAAATGGATAATAAACTTTGGAGTGTATCATCAGGAACCACAATACTTACAGTAGAAAACAGTATCCCGATAAATTCAAGTGTACTTGGGAGAACAGGAAGTTTGTCGATGGCCTATTTCAATAAGCAAGGAAAATCAGAACCCTATTTGTAATAAAGCAGTAAGAAGAAACCAGTCAATCACGTACACAAACAAAAATAAAAAAAGAAAAAGACATCTAAAAATAGCCACAATAAGTCCATGGAAGTGTTCATGAATACTCTCAGAAATGGAAAAATATAGTAAATTGTGGGTTAAGCTTATACCGCAGAAAATGAAGAAACAAAAAAAAAAAAAAAACATTTTTATTATGTACGACCAATGGGAGACATTTTTTGCTTTATTTGCAGGATTTCTTGATTAATAGAAGCCCACCAAAAAAAGAAGATGGTCCATGTTAGCGAAAGAGAAAGACCAACCCACAGAGGCTGTCGGCTACGCCCACTCTAGTCTTGTTAAAAATAGTAATTTCACAATCCGAGTATAAAAATATGCTGCAAAAAAACATCATAACACAAGCAACAGCCTAAAGGACCTTGTTGAACTATAATCTTGTTGATGTGCACAAAAATTCTCCAAGGAAAGACTAGAAAGATTTTAACGTGCAGACAATCTTTCATAAGAAACGGGAGACACTTTGAAAATGAATGCGAGATGCTAACTGGCCATCTTACCCCCATCCTTTTGCAATTTTACTATTAAGGACCAAAGACATTACCGTTATCAGATTTGTTGATGCCCATAGAGCCACAACAGCTGCAAATCCCAAACCAATTAGAGCCAATCGATCTTCAGATTTATCCCACTGGTCAAAAGTCAGGAAAAAACGAAGGCAGAGAGATTAGGAAGATGAATTCTCGACACTACTCAATCAAACAAAGTTATGAGCCTCCCATTAGAACACAAACATATTCAGTTTTTTCAATATGATTTATTTTTTCAGCCCTGGGGCAGGGGGTTGGAGAGTGAGATATCAAAGGACTCACAAGATTCTGAATGTTCTTAACAACACTCAGTGAAGTTGACGATTCAGAGCGTTCACCTGTCGCCTTTACTATTACTGCAAGACGACCTTGTCGCTCTGCAACAAAGTTCATAGTAGGGTGAAAAAATGTATACATTGATTGTGTTTACCATGCCGATTCTCATTATATAATTCACGGTATTGTTTGTCACGAGAAACCAAAACCCCAAGACCTCTCGCTTCACACACTCAAACGACTCTTCATGGTTGATATTCAATGAAAATTCATGTAATAAACCGTAAGCCCATTGTCCATGGCAACATAAAATACACTATGACTCTTTGGAAGGCATACAAGGGGGTGACACTTGCTCCCAAGTTCACTGCATTACGGAATGGTTTTGTACAAGAAGTACAAGAATTATTCATTACGCCTTCCGTAGTTGGGAGCCAAATAAACAAGTTTGACCCTCCTCAACTTCAGCTTTTAGACTAAATGGTTCAACAATACTCGTCAAAGGGCCAGTGCCATTTTCCCCAACTTCAGTCACCAAGATTTCATAGCTGAACTAGTCCGATTATCAGTAATGCAAAATAAAAACCATAATTATAAGTATTAACACCACCAACTACTTTTACTTAATCACTTTCACTATCAAAAACAAAAAAATTAAAGATATGAATCGAACCATGATTTCAAAAAACCAAAGCCCCATCTTTCAGAAGCATTCAATTCAACAATCCCAGGTATTTATATATATAGAAAAAGCACTAAACAGGAAATCCACAAAAAATTGCATTCAACCTTAAAATTAGGAAATGCACAAGTGGCATACCTCCAATGGAAGGCAGGGATAATTTCACAATTCCACACTGCAGCTTTCTTCCATCTACCACCACCGGCGGCGGCGGAGGCAGCTTTGCCATAATTGAAGCCATCTGTGAAAAGTAGTCAGCACAAAAACTGTACAGTATGAAGTGGGCAGCTATAATTTCAAGAATTACCAAAAATCTTAAGTTTAATTGATGAAATTGTGAAGAAAAAATGAGTTCTTCGTATTTGACCTTGCTGATAAACTTGGAGAGAGAGAGAGAGAGAGAGGGGGGGGGTTCAGCGCCTCACAAACAAAGAAGGTTACACTCACCGCAAAAATGAATAAAGACCCTACTTTGCTAAAGAAAAAAAAAATTATAGGTTGTTAAAAAAGAATAAAAATTTTGAATTTACGTGTAAAATTAATTTATGGAAAAATGTGACGTGGAGAATGAGTTTTAAAAAATTAAGGATACATTTGGTTTTCGTTTCAATTTCTAGTTTTTAGTTTTGAATTCGTTTTCAAGTTTCTATTTTGAGGGATTATTTTAATATTATAGAAAACGTATTTGATTTGTCATTCTGAAAAACAGTTTTTCAAAATAAAAAAATTAAAAAACGCGTTTGGTTTTAAATTTTTAAAAATAATTTTATGACGTTTTATTTAACTAGTAGTAAGCATGTGCGCTGCACACGTCTCATGTATCAAATGATACACGTAATTTTTTAAAAATACTATTAATGTTTTTTTAAATAAATAATTGGGGTAATTGATATTGTTAAAGAAAAAATTAAAATTAAATATGAAAAAAAATTATGAAATTACGTATATAATGTGAAAATGTTGAATAAGGGTTGATTAGTCTTATTTTTTCATTTTGAAGTCGGTATGTTTTTCCTTTCTCAAGCACAGGAAAAAACTTTTTAATTATGTCCTTAAACAAGGTAACTTGAAAATTCCTTCTTTGAAAACATTATTAAAAAAATAAAAAAAAAACTATTAGTCTAATAGTGAAACTTTTACATAATACCTTCCATCACACAAAATTAGTTTTAAAACTTCAATGGTTTGTTTTTATTGCCGTATATTTCAATGGAACTTTTTTCACTATTCTTCAAATGAATTCAATTATCCTATAAAGATACAATCGCAATCTTTGTTTGATGACATTGATCTTACGAATATGGAAACAAATTTAAAATATGACAACAAAAATATACATTAAGATTAACAAAAAGGGGAAAGTAAATATTTTTCAAATTAAATTGACGACCCAACTCATTTTATTGATCTATTGATAATCAAACCTCGTTTATGTTAGTGTTTTTTACGATGATGCATTCATCTGTGATGTTTCTAGCATACAAAATAAAATAAAAATGATATGTTAGTTTAATAATTTATTTATCAATGTTAAAAAAATCATATAGCAAATATATGACATATCATACAACGCGTCTTTATCAAGAATGTGATTGTGTTCAGATATCAATATGATGCAGCGATATATGCAATTAAAATTAATAGTTAAAAAATTTTGTAATATCGAAAATTGGGTAAATATTTAAAAAATCTCAAATAATTTTATTTAATATAAAATCATTCAAGGATCAATACAAATGGCCGTTGTTCACGTTTCAACAAAATCTTAATTGCCAAAGTTCAATATAATTGAACCTGTGCTAATATCCCATCGTCTTTCCTAAAAGTAATTATCAAATCATAGTTCATTAAATAATAAAACAACTAAATAAAAACCATAAAATTATAAATACTAAAAATATAAATTGTCAAGTCGAAGATAAGCCATGGTGGTGAAAAGAGATTTGACATATAGAAGTTCAGTCAAAGATGGCTCTATCATTTCATAAATATGAATAAAAAGAATAATGCATATTTGCTTTAATATGATGAGACAACAACACCGTTGGCTATCACATGTTTAGGACGTCCCAAATGGATGTATATATACAATTAAAATGATTCGTAGTAATATAAAAATCTAAACTATAAATATCATACAATTAAATTCATGATATTAGAAATTAAATTTAAATACGAACCAAGCGTAACTAATCGCAATAAATAAATAAAAATACAACACTCATCAACTTATAAGTAGTTTATGTTCATCATTTAAATGTACATTACTAAGAGAATTAAAAAAAAATAGAGAGAGAAAAAAGAACTACATTATCTTTTTAGCATAATAAAAAATTTCGTTTTTTTTTGTAGAATTTGCCTCACACAAACCGACATCTCCGACAATCCAATGCCCAACATGAAACATTCACATATATAAACATCATCTAGGCTATGTTCGAGTTTTGAGAAACTTTAATCCACGACAAGTTGCTTTCATTGACAATAGTTCTAGAATGAGAAATATCTGTTTTTATAGTTATAATGATCTTAATTATGTTTATTGTATAGTGTATGTACTAAACAAAGCAGACCTCATCTCGTATCTCATTTATTTACATTAATTATTTATTATAAAAATAGTTATCTTTCAATCCCTTTCACATGCCCTCCATTGGCAGGAAATTTAAAAAGTTAGTCTCGACATACCCTCTTCATCTTCCTTCATCATACGTTCTCTTTGTATATTGAAAATTTTAATATGTTAATGTTGTGTGTGGATGATTTATAATTTCATCACATATTATAATGTTATAATAATTTATTTAATTTCATATAATGATAAGAACATGGCGAAAAATAATTGAGGATTTAAGTGCGAAAATAAGCTAAGATTATAAATGTTTGTTGCAGTTATCCTATCATTTGGTATTCCCTTTTTATTTAAACTATGGATGTTAACGAGCCAAGTAGAAACTCGGGGCTCAGGGCTTGGCNATTTAATTTCATATAATGATAAGAACATGGCGAAAAATAATTGAGGATTTAAGTGCGAAAATAAGCTAAGATTATAAATGTTTGTTGCAGTTATCCTATCATTTGGTATTCCCTTTTTATTTAAACTATGGATGTTAACGAGCCAAGTAGAAACTCGGGGCTCAGGGCTTGGCTCGAGTAAAAATGGTTTGAGCTTTTTTTACCTCGAGGCTTGACAAAAAAATCTACGCTGACTCTCAAAAAAAAAAAAATAATAATAATAATAATATATATATATAACCTGGCAGGCTGCCTGACAAGCAGCTTTTAATTTTTAATAATTTTTTTTAAAGATCAATTCATCACGATCGAATGGCTCGTGACACGAGCCAGCCACACGGGCAGGATCAGGCTCCGGACAATGTGCCAAAATGGGGCTCAACCCGAGCCTCGACTCGGTTGAATCGTCGGCTCGCGACTTTTTTCGGGTCGAACCATGGGTTGCCCGAGTCGACCAGCCAAATGACACCCATAATCTAAACTTAGGTATTGTGGGGGTTCATATTTAACTATCAATTAAAACAACTTTTAAATAAGGATAAATATAACATAAAATAAAATTTTATTAAATTGTATAATAACATTCTGTATGCATTAATTTTATGAAAAATTGCAGCAACAGTTCCAAACTTTTCAAAAGTTTGGGATCGTAGGTGACACAAACTGAAAGTTAAGATAAAGTCTGTAAAAAATTGAAGGATTTGGAACCGTTGCTGCAATTTTTCCTTAATTTTATTACATTAAATATATTATTGTTAGGATATGTGTGAAACAATCAAACGAAACCATCATTTAAATAAGGGAATATGGATGATATCTTTTTTTTTTAATTGATTAATTCAACCGAGGAAATAAATTTAAGTTATATTTTTATAATAAAATTTGTTATTAAAAAGATTAATTTAGGGAATTATTGACAAATAGAAAAGAAAATGATTTTTTTTTTAATTTCATGTTGAATAAGTTGAATTAATGTTATAAATTAATTATTAACAAAATTAAAATTAAATAATTGTATATTGGACATATAGCTGAATATGTAAAACTAAATTGGGTATTTAAAAGTTTATCCTCAATCCTCCATTTAAATATATTGCAGATGTAGATTAATTAGATTATTTATTAAAACATATTAATTTTATGCTAATATGTGATCAAATAATATAAATTTTAAAGTTGGTGAAAAATTAGGAATCATTGTAAAGAAAATTACTAAGCATCAATATATCTTCAACAATACCATCGAAATCATCCGTACATAATAAATCATTGTCACTTGTATCATTTATGCGCTTACTACAATAATTTATAATAATATTACAACAAATATAAATATTAAAATCCAATACACCTATTAAAATAAAACTAGTAGCAAATCTTTAGAATTACAAAGTTCATAATCAATGTATGAAAAAACACAATCCTATATTAGAAGTTCAAAATACTCAACCCGACCAATCAATCAAGCAAATCAAAGGAGTTCCAAGATAGGTCATCTCCTAATTTCTAAGATCATCACAAGTGTCATCTTGAAATTTAGATCTTTAAAAACTTTTATTACTTTAAGATAAACATCTTTAGACACTCATTCCATATTGTTTTAAGATGTTCAAACACTCCATATTTGAATGAGGGTCCGAACTAGCGACTTCACTAGTGCCCTCGTGATTAGATGATTTTTTTCGAAAATAGCATACAAAACACATTTTGAGTGTTTTAAAAAACTAAAAATTGAAAACGGGCTGAAAGCAAAAAAATCAAAAGCATCATGCGTTTTTAGAAAAATGGGAACCAAACATTAACATACTTTTTCCGGGTTTAATTATTATTTTATTTTTTGGGTTTATGATAGAAAAGAAAATATAAATGACTGATTAATTTCTTGTCTTTATTAATTAAATAAGCACGGTTTGCTAAGCTTAAATTGAGCATTTTAGCTCTTTTCTTTCTCTTTTTAACCAGGTAAGCCCTTTCATTCGGCATCATCAACTCCCTAAAGTCGACTTTCATCCCTACTCGACAGATGGATCTTGCATTTAAGTTTCCTTTTATTTTTCACTCAAGTGTCAATATTCGACTAGTTGAAGATTGCAAAGGATTAATTGGAAGTATTAATAGAGCATTTGGTAAAAATTCGTAAGTTCGGGAGCTAAATTCAATATTTGAAAAGTTTGAAACTAAATTGCAAGCTCCGAAACTTATCTCGGGTCAACTATTATTACTTTGGAATGAAGATGACTTAATTGCAAATATTACAAAATGCAGGAATCAAGCCTCCGTTTGATACCCATTCTCACATCCTAAAAATGCATTTTCATGTCACATCGCATGGGTTCGCTACAGTGTTTTTTGTTTTGTTGGTCAAATGAATTTTGTGGAAAATGACATCTATACCCTCATCTCATGGAATTCAAACTGTTGCCAAAAATAAAATGAAACACGTGTTTGCATTGATGGAGGGGTAGAATGGAGAAATGTGTGCTTGCATCGTCAAATTGTTCACAGTGTTTTGTTAGAGAAATTGCTGCTCCAATGTTCCTTTTTTTTTTTTTTGTACAAATGAGGAAAAAATGTGCCCAACCAGGGGCCAAGTCACATGAGAAAAGAAGTTCAATAGGAAAAATGAACTGTTTCCTTTTCTTTCTTAAATTTTTTTGGTAGAAACTAATTGGAACTCTTTGCTGGAATTTGAACGAGGACTTTAATCTTGATACACAGCATAATCCAACAATAAAAGGGGGATTGTAGGGTTTCATTATACACATA
>CAIGRT010160724.1:0-15919 GCA_903798405.1 Fraxinus platypoda
CAAAAAAGAAAAAGACAAAAAAAAAAAAAAAAAAAAAATTGTCAAAAAATTGGGGGGGGTCCAGGACCCCCCTGCCTCCGCCCCTGCCTAAGGGTAGTACGTACATAAACGTGGACGTGCTCATTTAATTCATTGTTGGAATGGCTATCATTTTTGCATAAATCAGTCCCCTTAAGTTTTCATTAATTTAAAATCATCTAATATTTGAATTATTTGAAAGATTTATTTATTTATTTTATTTTTATTTTGGACCACTTCGCATTTACTAATTAACATCATTTTCAAGTCGTACACTTGATTATAATTTTTAATATTCAAATTGGTCCCTTAATTACATTTCTTTTACATTTTTCCTTTATGTTAATTTTTCGACTGGGGAAGAGAGAGACCCACATGGTAAAGCCAACAGAGCTCGATTAGTTAATGCTAGATGAGAAATAAAGAACATAACATTACACGGAACAAGTGATTATTGAACTATATTTGCTTTTGCTCTATGACAATTTCACTTGAATTATGGGGACATACACATATTAGTACAGTATATTGAGGTATTCGGATAGAAAACATGCAAGTTTAGTTGCATGTGGTTAAATTGTGCTTTCTGAGACATTGCTTGTGACTTAGCATGAGATGAGGGGGTGGAACTCCACACTTTCGTGGTCTGAGCATTGTCCAAGATACTAGAGAGCACCTATCAAGCAAAGCTTTCTTGAAAAGACTCGGTTGCTTCTTTTCAGTATGCACTAATTCATTCTTCTACCATGTTGTGTTAAACTAGCTTTTTCTTGTGTTTTGATTTCCCGTTGGCTTCTATTTTCAGGAGCCACATCGAGATATTGTTGTTGCCAATTTTTTTGTCATGCTGGATTGTGCACAACGTAGCCCGCTAAGATCTAACATCATGTGACACTTTAGTTCGGTTTTGTGGGGATTAAAATAAGATTTTTAGATTTTGATACAAGTTGATGAAATATGTGGTTAAAAAGTTGTGGGACCCATAAAATACGTAATTAAAATTAATTGTTGATTTTGACTTATAATTTGACTTGTACTAGTTCTTTTTTATGATGCCTTTTCATTATCTAACTTTTTTTCTACTCGTAGTTTTTCACATCAAACTCTACCGTTCCAAATTATATTGACTCTTTTATTTTAAAATATTTAGGGCCTATTTGACATTATTTTTGAAAAGTCAAATGAGCTTTTGAGACTTAAAAGCAGCTTTTGTACCTGTTTGACTAATTTTATGAAATTATTTTTGCTAGTTAGTTAGAAGAGCTTTTAAAATGAGTTGGTCCAATGTGATTTTCTCTAAAAGCACTTTTGAAATAAAAAATGCTTTTAAAAATTAGTTTTCAAACAAAAATTAAGAGAACTTCTTCCAAAAGCTTTTTTACAAAAAGTAAAAAGAAAAACAAAAAAATCACGTCAAACAGACCCTTAAATGTCATGTATTGAACGCAAGTTATTTTAACTCATATTTGATTGTCTTCAAATTTACTTTTTTACAAAGTAAATTTAAAACTTACGAGTAAAAGTTAACTTATTTTTAATACAACCAAACATGCAAAAACTCCTTGATCATTGTGCATGGAGCTTCAATCATAATTAGGTTGACAAAAAAAAGTACTTGCAAAGAAAGTAAGAAATTTTTAGGCTCATTGCATATGTTTCCATTTGGGTGAGAGTCCATGCCACACTAATTATTTCTTTCGTAATACATGTTTCGACAGAGTTAAACGTTTTCTACTCGTATTTCTCATATTATTTCTTATTCATTCTAGTAATATCGATTTTTCTTATTTATATTTCCGATCACAACCCAAGTTCACGATTCACGACTGAAAAAGAAAATTAAATTTTAAGAAAAAATTATAAGAACTTAGTGTTTGTGAGTATTTAATTATTTATCAAGTACTTGTTCTCATTCGTCAATTACAACTTATATGTTGTGAAAATGCAAGTTGAGATAATAATTTGCATTCTTTGAAAACTAAAATTTCAATGCTGTTTTTAGTTACTATAGCTTGTAACTCAAATAAAAAAACAAAGTTATATGTACTGTAACTGAGCCCAAAACTCGGGAAAAAATTTCTGAAAAAAAAAAAATTCAATTTAGACAAATGTTCAAATCGATTAACCGAACCGAACCGAACCAAACCAAATCGATTTGATTTGTGTTAAGAGCTAGATTGAGTCGATTTGGGTAGAAATTCACACAAACTGACTCATTTGATTTTGATTTCGGGTTGGGTCGAAACTGGGCCAAACCAAATTGCGCCCGAGCTTAGGTCATTCAATCGCAATATTACAAGCCAATGACTCTAATTATCGATTGTAGATTTTGAAGATGGAATCGTCCTAACCAAATGACAATGACTGGTTGGTGCACTAGTAGTTATATAATTTCCACTAAAAATTACTCTCAACATTGTGTTGTGTGCACGCAGGTAACATAAAGTCGGCACTAAAAGTTAATGATAGTTTTAACACTTTTTAAAACAGGATTTGTTTCCCACCAATAAAATAAGTAAAATGTAAGCCCCTGTTTCGGTATATTAAAATCAGATTTTAGTAAATTTCGATAAAAGTTGATGAAATATATGATTGAAAAATTGCGAGTTTCATAAAATACGCGATTAAAATTAATTATTAGCTTTAACTTGAATTTTAATCAGATTTTAATCTAGACTAAACATGAATACTTATCTTTTGGTCCCAAGTTTTGCACTTACTCAATAAAAAAATAATTACTTATTTTCAAACAAACAATCCAATAAGATTCCAGAATTAAACTATAATTTTGTAGTCCATACAAATTTCTTGAGGATTAGGAAATAAAAAAATGTCAGGTCCCAAAGAAGAAAACAAAAGGAAAAGTTCCAAGGAACTGAAAAGAACACACTTCGCATCGTGAATCTAAATAATGCTCTCCAATATCAAAATCCCAAATGCGCTCTAAGTAGAGGCCAGCTAATACCCTCGATATCGACTTTACACCAACCCCCAACCCTCGTGTTGGTTAGAAATTAAATGCCTAATTTCGTACCGAAATACACGACTTAGAGCGGTTCATGGTCAATGCAAGACGTACATTCACTTGTCCTTCACACAACGAAGAGTTGAAATCTTAACTATGTTTGTTTCTTGTTTATAAGCATATCCTTGCATTTTGGGTGATCCACAAGTATCCTAACCCTCTTGTAGATCAAAACTTTGTGTATATATAGTATGATTTGTCCGAACTAGAATTCTTGAACAACAAACTACAAATTCAAATATTTTACGATCAAGTACGGATTCTTTTTTCAATAATCCATTATTGAATTCACCTAATTCAAAGAATGCTCCAATGTACTTAAATAAGAAAATATTACGTCAATGTGCAATCACAATATTAAATAATATAATTAAACTTTACGCATCGAGTCCACTCTGACCCCCAACCCGATGTTTCACGGACTGCAAGTTTGGTCTTAAGGTTCCGCGCTTTAGGGCAACCTACTCCCCTTTCTTAGGTCGATAATCCAAAAGCAACTAGCACAAGTGCAAGCTTATGAATAGAATGTTAGACGATAACTGCATATGATCATATCATTAGTGCACTTTTCGATAATATAAATCATAAGCTTATCTGTTGAAGACTTTATGCTATCGAATGTAGCGAGGACCACTCTCAGTGCTTGCCAATAGGAAACCCAACATTCGTCCACCATCAATGTATATATTCTCCATGTTCTAAGCTTACTATATATTCACCTTTTCAACCAAAGATTCACATACTAGATTCTCCTCTCTCTCTCTAGCAAACAATGAACTACGGCAGGCTCGGATTAACCGACTCTGGTGGCTCGTCAAGAAGTAGCCTATCAGATGAACCCAATTCACACACAAGAAAATGCAGACTCAAATTTCTTCTGATTGTGGCGTCGATTCTCATTGTAGCTTCCGCCATTTCTGCTGCAGTAGTAGTGGGACTTCGAAAAACTGCAGGCTCGGCTGAGGCTCGGTTTCAAAGGCGGCCCTCCCAAGCCATATCCCGAGCCTGCGGCCGAACTCGGTACTATTGATCATCTCATCTAAAAGCGGGCAATTGCCGGTCGGGTTTATTTCTTTAGTTAAAAGTCTTAACACATGCATAATTTTGACAGGTACCAATCCCTCTGTGTAAACTCCCTTGTCGAGTTCCCCGGAGCTCTCGCCGCCTCCGACAAGGATCTCGTCCACATTTCGGTGAATATGACACTGCAGCACTTCGGCCGGGCCCTCTATGCAGCCTCTGAAATCAGTAATCTGAACATGGACTTGCTTGTCCGTTCGGCGTACGATGACTGTATGGAGCTCCTCGATGACTCGGTCGATCTTCTATCTCGTTCACTCACCTCCTTCAGTGGCTCCTCCGGGTCGACTCAGGACATCATGACGTGGCTAAGCGCCTCCATGACCAACCAGGACACTTGTAGTGATGGATTCGACCAATTAAACGGGTACGTAAAAAACCAATTGTCGGACAGATTAAAGGATTTATCAGAGCTTGTGAGCAACTGTCTGGCGATTTTCGCCGCCGCCGGTGGAAGCGATGATTTCGCTGGCGTTCCGATACAGAACAAGCGGCGGCGATTACTGAATTCTGACAATGAAGAACATGGGAAGTTTCCAAAATGGTTATCTAGGAGAGATCGAAGGCTACTCGATATGCCGGCGCCGACAATTCGGGCTGATATAATCGTGTCTAAAGACGGCAATGGTACGTTCAAGACGATCACCGAGGCGATTAAGAAGGCGCCGGAGCATAGTAATCGCCGATTCATTATCTACGTGAAGGCAGGAAGGTAAGTTCACGTGTGGCTAAAAAGTGAGAAGTATAACTTTTTTATTTTCAAAATAATTGGCTTTTAATTGCTTTTCCTTTTCAAGGTTAAAAAAATGACTTTCGTGTCTCCGTCATTTGTCTATTTTTACGAAGTTGTTAAGGGCATATTGCCTTCATTTTAAACTTTGCACTGACATTCATGCATCATGGTATTGGTCGAGATTAATTTTTGATTTTTTTAATATTACTCCCTCCGTCCCAATAATATAGGCTGAGTTTCCTTTTTCTCTTGTCCCAAATATATAGGCATATTTCTTAAAGTAGAATATTTTGTTGGACTCATTTACCAATATACCCTTATTAATTTTTCTCTATTTAATATGCTAACTTCTTGAAAATTCAAATTCTTTATTAATTCCAACAATAATTTAGTTTTACACACTGAAAATTAAATAGGGGTAAACTAGGAAAGATCTTGACAAAAATTAATTTTCCAATGACATTAAATAAGCTTTCTTA
The DNA here is from genome assembly GCA_903798405.1 of Fraxinus platypoda. Lineage (NCBI taxonomy): Eukaryota > Viridiplantae > Streptophyta > Magnoliopsida > Lamiales > Oleaceae > Fraxinus > Fraxinus platypoda. Next base: position 5,336 of record CAIGRT010160724.1, read on the forward strand.
ATCCGTGTGAAAAACAATACCCTTATTAAATTTTCCCCACTTAATATGCAAACTTCTTGAAAATTCAAATTCTTTATGAATTCCAACAATAATTTAGTTTTACACACTGAAAATTAAATAGGGGTAAACTAGGAAAGATCTTGGCAAAAATTAATTTTCCAATGACATTAAAGAAGTTTTCTTAATCCGTGTGAAAAACGAAACAAGCCTATATAATTGGGACGGAGGGAGTAATATTTTATAATTTTATTTAGTATTATGTATCAAATATGTACGATTTAGTTCAATTTCTTAATTACTATTTATAGACACATGAATGTCAATTTTTGGATTAGTGGAATACTTTTTGAAGGTAAGAGTAGTAAATATTTCTCTTCATTTAGGTATGAGGAAAGTGATTTGAAGGTGGGAAGGAAGAAGACAAATATAATGTTTATAGGCGACGGAAAGGGCCAAACAGTCATTACTGGTGGAAAGAGTGTCCAAGATCAGACGACAACATTCCACACCGCGACGTTCGGTAAAACTACTTTTCTATCCCTTTCGACCTTTTTATTTACTTTTATCTCACTATTTCCATATTGTTATGTTATTTTTTTATTTTTGGTTGTATACAAGGGCATTTTGGTCATTGTACGATGAAGAATATGTCCAAATAAGAGGTCACTACCTCTTTTTTTGCTTGGATTCTAGTCTATCTCCAATTACTACACCGTGCAAAGGGCTTTGATTTGACTGAACTGCCCTTTGATTTCAATCAAATTGCAAGCCTTTCTCCCTTTCCTTTTAGCCCCATATTTGTATAACTTGTTTCTTTTAGGTCCAGACCGTGCTAGAGCAATACGAGGTACCATGAATTACCACGTTCAATTCTTCTTACTAAACCCATCAAACTTCTTGAAAATGTGTTTGAGACCCATTTTTTAAAAAATAAGTTTTGTAAGAGTGAGTCTTTGAAGAATGTGTAATTAGAATAAAGAAAATTACGTGTAAAATTATTTTATCAGAAGATTGTGTAGTTGTAAATGAATTTGAAAGTTAAACTGAGCGTAGTGTTGCTCTTCTTATCCACATTGAAAAACTATAGATGTTGTGGTTCTCTTATTTTAATTCTACAATATTGGATAGGGAGATCCTATAAATTGGTGGCTATAATATAAAGGAGATCACATTATTGGTTGGCCATAAGTGTCTTATTTTCAGTACCCCTTTTCAACGAACTACAAATGGAATCTGCAATTATTTTTTCTTGATTTGTATAAATTTATGTCTCACTTTAATTTTTGACTACGTTGTATTGTCTTATTATTTGCATACAAAGATATCATATTTGGTACGTTTAACTGAAAAATGACTGATGGATTAAGTAAGTTTGTCATTGTCGTCTAATACTGCACCAAATATGCCTGAAGGGGTATTAATTAGGCGAATTCTTGAGCATTTTTTATTTTTCTCAGCCGCGACTGGTGCTGGATTCATTGTGAAAGACATGACATTTGAAAACTATGCTGGGCCGAGCAAGCATCAAGCAGTGGCGCTGCGTGTTGGGGCGGATCACGCGGTGGTTTATAGATGCAGTGTTATTGGATATCAAGACACCTTATATGTGCATTCACAAAGACAATTCTATCGTGAGTGCGATGTATATGGTACGGTGGACTTTATATTTGGCAATGCTGCAGTCGTGTTCCAGAGCTGCACCATTCATGCCCGAAAGCCTCTTCCTTCTCAAAAGAACACAATCACAGCTCAAAATCGAAAGGACCCTAACCAAAACACAGGCATTTCCATCCATGCCTGCAGAATCATAGCAGAACCTGATCTCGAGAAAGAAAAGGGGGCATATCCCACGTACTTAGGCCGGCCATGGAAAATGTACTCACGGACCGTCTACATGTTGTCCTACTTGGGCGATCATATTCCCCCTAGGGGATGGCTAGAGTGGAATGGAGCATTTGCACTAGACACATTGTACTATGGAGAGTACCAAAACAATGGTCCCGGTGCTGGAGTCGGGCAGCGCGTGAAATGGCCTGGGTATCACGTAATCACTTCCAAAGTCGAGGCCAGTCGATTCACAGTGGGACAATTTATTTATGGATCAGCTTGGTTGCCTGGTACTGGGGTGGCTTTCTTGGCAGGGCTGTCAGCTGCATAGATGATGCTATAGAACATATAATTTCTTCATATGATATATAAATATTTATATATAGTTTTTTTTTTTTATTTTGAATAAATAGAACTTGGTTTTCCAGTGTCAAGAATAATAGGGTTTAATTACTTGTTTTTGAAGTATAAAAACTTCAATCAAAGTGTTAATACTATTTTTCTGTGTTTTGACTTTGGCAACCTCCATCAAAATATTAATTTACATTAAAATTTGAGTTCAGATATGCTGTCTTGATTATGCTATTTTATTGATACTTGAGTTTACCTTACCAAATCTGCACTATGTACAAAAACATGACATCTTCAGTTGCATGATTACAAACAGCAGCAAAACTAAACTGCAAAGGCTAAATAAGGCACACATTTGAATTATTGCTCTTCAACACTATACACCCAGTAAGGTTTTATTACCTTGAGGAAGTACACAAATCAAGAAAGTTTGCATACTAGGTGCATTTTAATGTTACAGTGAGTTGGAATTAAAAACAACATGACTACCAAATCAAAAATTGATAATCAAAAATTTCCGCGGTCCAAACATCTCCTAAAACTTGACAAACAACAGAAATGCAGTGTAATCTACAAACTCCTCTCAATAAATTCCCAAATCCTCTCCTCCATGTACATTCGGTCTCGAAGTCGTCGAGGCATGTGTCGCTCATCCGGGAAAATCAACAATTCGTAAGGCTTCCCAGCTGCCACTAGTGCATTCACGAGCTGAGCAGTGTGCCTAAAGTGCACATTTTCATCAATCATTCCGTGTACAAGCAACAACTTCCCTTTCATATTGTCCACATGATGCATCACAGAACTTTGCAAATAACCTGATTGATTTTCACTTGGCATACCCATATATTTTTCAGTGTAGAAGGTGTCGTACCCATCCCATGATGTGACTGGAGCACCTGAAACCGAACATTTGAAAACCTCGGGAAACTTTGCCAGGGTCATAGCTGAGAGATATCCACCGTAGCTCCATCCATACAATCCAATGTGGCCATGTTTAGCTAAACCCTGTTTAATGAGCCATTCTGCTCCAGTTAATTGATCCTCAGCATCAACCTGGCCGCAGTTGTACTTAAGTGCACCTTCAAACTTGAGTCCACGTCGAGCAGTTCCTCTGTTATCCATCTGTAGATGGCATAGCAGCAAGAAGGAGTGAGTCCTTTTTCTACTTCACCAAATTTCCTTTAAACGTATGTGAATGAAATAGTAAATAACATTACTTCGAGAAAAAGATTAGATTGGTCCGCTCCAACATTTCGTAAGTGCATGTTTAGTATTGAGAATCAGACAAAAGTGGACAATATATTAAAAAATGTTTGCTTCATTTTCTTTCTTATTATTTCCATGCTATACAAGTTTTAGCCGTCAGGACCGTAACTATTTTTTAACCTTGGTAGCTAAAACGCTCAAAATTTCACAGGTGGGGCTGAGGGGCTGCACTGACATCCCTACTGGTGCCACCAAGCATGACCAATAAACGCAAGTGGTGGTCAAGCGAGGCATGCCCGGGAACTTGTCCACCAACTATAGACTTAGAGAAGGAAAAGCATAACATGACAATAATTTAAGCAAAAAGAAGGTTCAATTAGGATTTTATCAACAAAACTAACCTTCCATACTAATATGCCTTTACTTGTCAAATACTGAGCTCTCATGTCGACTGTGTTTATCCAAGAATCACAGACAAGTTGTACGCTGGGACCACCATACACTTGAATCATTGTTTTATAAGGTGGAGGTCCAAATCTTGCCGGATCAGGTTTGTATAATGCTCCATAAAGAGTTGTTCCGTCCTTTGCCTCAACTTGAATGACATCTGGTGGCTGAAGTTGGAGCTTCTTAAATCTTGGAATGCTGAGCGGCTGCTCAAAAAGAGGCATAATCAAGCTTCCATCAGACAATGAATGCACAGTAACTTTGGGCGGTGAACCCAAGGAATCATAAATATCCACAAATCTCTGCATCTGATGGTCAAGTACAACAACATGTTTTCCCTTTCCATGTGTCAATCTAAAGGGAACCTGCAAGGGATTACCTGGGTCTGGGTATAAATTGGCACGATAAAGATGACATTCCAAAGGGCCATCTAAAGTTCCAGTGAAATAAACAAAGCCAACAGCATCGTTTACACCCACAACTTGCTCAACCATCCAGTCACCTTGAGTTATAGGACTCAAGCACTGTCCATTCGAGTTGTGTAAATATAGATGTCTGAATCCTGTTTTCTCACTAGACCAAATAAACCCTCCAGGAGATCTAGTGTTCACTTTGTCCAAAGGGGTGAAGCAATCATGCAGATTGATCCAAGTTTCATGTTCTTCTTCCAAGATTATTTTTCTCTGGCCTGATTTGATATCAAACTTTAGGATCTTTAGTTTAGAATGTGACCTGTTCAAAACCTGAGCAGTAAGAATATTCCCATGCATCCAACAGACTCTCGCCAAGTATTCCTCATTGTTTGCCTGGCCTCTTCCTCCACACAGAAGATCCATCCAAGTCACTGGACCTCCTGTAGCTGAAACAACACCCAATCGAACTTTCACATTTGGACCACCCACAAAAGGGTAAGAATGATCTTCCTGTGCCTCTGAACCAACAAAACTTTTCCCTTGGTGCATGATCCTAAAAGGAGGTATCTCAGAATAATTAACCTCTGTAAATGCAATAAATTTGCTGTCTAGAGACCACCAGTAGCCGTTTTTACGTTCCATCTCCTCCTACAGCCAGTAAACATAAGTATTCTTCAGCTAGCAAATTCATCAAGTTTCTTGTATTGTGGAAAAGAAGTGATTGCTTCATACAAAATTTCATAAATACATAAATTTGTAATGAAAGAGAGTTTGAACTATAACCTCACCTGGGCTATGTACTCAGAAAGACCATGTGTCTGAAAAAAATAAAAAATAAAAGAAAGAACAAATTATAATCAGGTTAACGATCAATTAATAAATGCACCGGCCATGCCAATGTTCAAAAGTTTTCAGTCAAAATGAGACGCGAGGAAAGCATGTAAAAAAAAAAGATCCACAGAGGCAGGTATGATCAATTAAGAAAATAAGTTAGGCATGTTTTTAAGATCAACAGAGACAGGGATGTTCGTGCAATTTATGGGTAAACTGAAGTATTGCTTTTCCTTTAAAAAAATCCTATGCTATCAGCATATGCTTCCCTCTTGCACTTATCTATTGCTTTTCCTTTAAAAAGATCCTATGCTATCAGCATATGCTTCCCTCTTGCACTTATCCTTTTCCTCATCCTTCCTTTCTTCAATTCTACACTTTTTCTCTCATTTGTCATGGTAAGCACTCCATCAACGATATTTCTCCCAAGTTTAACATAATTCATTTCAAATTCCAGATCAGGGTTCACTTTCCACATTCAGAGGTAGTATCACTCAATTCAAAGTTGAAACACGAAGATTTACATGTTTTCTTTTTGATATTATAAACAAAATCACATGAAGAAATGGGAAATCTGGAATTATATAAATCGAATCATCTCTTTTTGAGACTTTGGATGTGTTCAGAGTTGTGAATCTCATCCAGAGACCTGTGTTACATTTAAAGTCACAAGGATCAAAAGAAATGTATCGATGTTTTTTTATTGAAAGAAGAAGGCCAACATGAAGATTCCATTATTGCAAATAAGTAGCCTACACTATAAATTTTCGTAATTGTTCATTATGAAATGGACCAGCATTCGGGACTATATATCAAATCAAAAGATGATAATTGTTTTTTTTTTATTTTAAATTTTTTGTGCTTCCGAGTGGACTGACATGAAAATATTTGAACATTAAGAAGAGATTATAGGACAGATCTATAGGAAAAGAAAAAAATATGAAGTGCGATAACTGAATTACAATATGCACATTGCACAATTTATATTTGTTACAGTAACTTATCTAACACAAAATGAACGGTATGGAAAATTGAAGCCAGTAAAGAAATGAAACCTAATGCTTACAATCACGTTTCCATTGGCACCAGATGTCAACTGCTTTGACACATTGTACATAAGGTTTAACACATGCAGCTCATTATCTTTCACATAAGAAAGCATGGTGCCATCTGGGGAGACATGTGGATCAATAATTGGTGAGCATGAGGCACTTGGGAGCTTAAGATCTGACTCTGCAGAGAGATCCTGAACATATATCTGTCCACATGCGAAACCAGCAGCTTGTTATATGAGAACAAATGAAACATAGTTAAACAAGATACATACAGAAAGATGTTCAAGCGAATTGAAAAAACTTAAAATAAAGAATTATGGTACCATGAATTCAGTTAGAAATACTGAGAGCATCTTTTCTCTTGTTTACAGCAAAAAGACTAGCTGGTGCTCGACCAAAAGATAAGTGTTCAAGGTTTATACCACAAAAGGTAGAGGTCTTTTATATTAGGACTATTCACTTCCATGTAGAGTTTTTTTATTGATGCTTTAACACACGTCCACAAAATTAGGGATCAAGTGAATGTATACCCATTAATTAACATGTATTACAATGCTTCTCATGGTGTAACGCCAAGTCATGGCTCTTGGGACAACCAATGGTTAAAAGAATCAATAGAATTTTACACGAATATGTTGAGCAGTTCTCCCGTCAAGCATAATCATTGGACTTAGTTTCTACAGGAATTTTCCCAGTAAAATATTATTAATGCATGAGAAATTATTCACTGACCCTAAAAGTAAAAGAAAAGCTAGTATGAAAAGCTTTCCAGGCATTTACAATAAATCGAAAAAATTAGTTCTTTTAATAACATCATCAAAACAGTATCCAAATTATGTCCAAAACACAAATTCACCCATAGTATGCAATTAATCTTGCTCCAATTTACCAATATCATCGGCAACTCTCTTAAGGTGACATGTCACCATTCAGCAATATGACAAGACACCATTCAAGATATTTATCCAGTAATAAGTTCGTTTACATGTATAACACATGCATCTAATTTGAGCAAGAACACAAGTATATTATATTTCTGAAAATGAATGTAAGATGTTAGGGAACTCACTCCTGTTGGTAGAGGCACCATAATTCTCTTTTTCCTTGGGCTTGTCTTCACCCATTCGTAGCGTGTCACACCAAGCCCACGCTCTCTCGATCTCTCCCTCCTCAACTTTTCTTCAGCGGACAAATTATTCTCATCAAGCCCACCGTTTGGAGGACTAAAAAACAATTCATGCTTGCTGCTGATCGGATCAAACACAAACACCTTCCTATTCAATGTCTGATCAGGACTAAACAAGTATGCTATCAAACTACCATCAGGGCTAAAGCTAATCAAAGTTGGCACTCCATAACCAGGTAAAGGGTTCTGCACTATCTCTTCAACAGGGAATACAGTGCAATTGTCTAGAGCATTTGCAGCAGTTGTGTCAGTTGCAGGCATGTCGTGGCGAAGTGATCTCGAACGTTTCAATTTTTTCTTATTATTACTTGTATTAGGGGATTGCATTACCAATTTATTGACAAAATGTTAAGAGTTTGTGCATCAATTCATGCATACCCAACACCCTGAAAGGACAGAAAATAAAAAATCAATCAAGCAAATTATAAATTTTAAACCAACTAAAAATTAAAGATATTGAACTGCTCTCCTCAATAAATTTTTTTTTTCCAATAAAACTCTAAATTAAATTCATGCAATATAAGAAGAGATTTGATAAATTATAAATGCGAAATAAATTGGCATGATTAAGTACTCTGTTAATCAAATAATGGACCACAGAAAAAAAAAAATTATTCAAGAGGTGAACTGTCAGAATTAAAAAGTGCAAGAGATAAGAAAGTTTATTTCAACTTCATCATACTTAATTTTACAATTTTGATTGAAGTAAAGCTACTTTCTTGAGCTTCTTTTTTCCTTTCTATTCCTACTTCCCGCAATAGAAAAGGCGTAAAAGAAACAAAGTCTCGCTTTTTATTTCTGCAGAAATATATACGGATTAAAGAATTATTCACTTAGAAATCACTTGGGAATTGAAAATTAACGCGATCCTGATTTAATAAATACTTATTAATTAACTATGGAATAATGATCCTGATAATAAAGTAAACTTGGGATCGGAATCGGAATCGGAATCGGACCTGTAATTACTGAACGGCAAACGAAAAACCAATGCAGAAGATCAAGATTCGGATACGATCCCTTTTGAATTGAAATTTTCTCAGAGTACCAGGAGAATTGAAATGTTGAATCAGATTATCAGAGAATCGATTCCAGAATTTGTAGTATAATGAAAAATTTGAGCATGAAAGTGAATAAAAAGTGGAAAAAGCAAATTTTTTTTTTTTTTTTTAAAGGGGTGAAAGCGATAAGAAAAAGAACTTGGGTTGTAGAACGTGGAGCGCGTGGAGTTAAAGTTTGATTCAGTAATAATTGAGTGGGCACCACACCAACCAGATTAAGCAAGTGCTAGTTCAGCTTGATTAATTTTAATCCAAGGAATTTAGTCAATGTTTTGATCATATTTAGCTTAAATTTCTCATCATGAATCAATTATTTATATGAAAAGGGTAAAATCACTAAGCTAGTCGGCTAATGGGTGAAATGTTGAATTTTAAGTAGTAATATTTATGTCTGACATGATCAATATGACAATGGTTCGAATTAATTAATGCACTCAGATATATTTTAAGACAATTGAAGATTGTGTAAGTCAATCAAAGGTAAAATAAATTAGATTATAAAACCAACATACATGTAAGACTTGATTATCTATACGAGAAATGCATGCCTACAAGCTGAACAAATACTCGAACATCACAGACTAAACCCATCATACCCATTTTGATGATTAGAAAGAAGGATGGTAATGCATTAGGTAAAATAGAACACTTGCTATCGTCACAATCATGAAAACACATCAGATCGTGCTTACATAAGAGGTTTCAGTCTCTAAAGAAGGTAACATGCACATTAGGACATTAAGCTTTGGTCTACTTGTTATCAAGGGAACTTGACGGTAATGATGTACTTCTAAAGTTCAGTCTCATCACCAACAAGAATTGTCAATGTCCAAATTACCTAAAAAGAACTATGATTTGTTAGTCTACTTGTTTTCTCCAAGTTTTAGAATGACTAAACATGCATGTGAATTGGATGAAGGTTGGAGCACGTTATGGTGGTCAAGATTGGAGTGGAAGGACATAGATGTGGTATGTAACACATGGAGTAGCGAGATGAAACATCATATGAAGGGATCTAAAAGGTTGTAATGACATTATTTTTTATGCAAATAGAAGAGAGGACGGTGGGAAGGATTTTTCTCGAGTTTAATATTATTTATTTCATTTTCTCTTTTATTTTAGGGTTGTGTGTCTTATGGTTCAGTCCGAGTATTTCAAGAATCGAAACTACTCCTTAAATTTCAAGTATATTGCAAAGTCGAACCATTCGGTTCCATGTAATTTATGAAACTAGATAGATATCAGTTGTTCGATTAAAATATCCTCCTTGGTGGATCTCAAGTGGTTTCTCTAAATATTCAGAAATCTAAATCATCCATTAAATTTCGAATATTTTGTAAATGGAAACATTTGATGTCATGTAAATTTTGAAATCAATCTTGGTAAATGCTCACCCATATGAACACCATAAAAAAGGTCTAACTCGTCGTAAAATTTAAAGTTCGAGGACTAGTGTATCAAAAATTAAAACAAGATCCCAAACTGACATTTAATAATAGTTGGGGGTCACAAATGCAATTATCCCAATGGATAAGTGGATAAGAAGAAGAAAGTCCAGTGACCACCAAACGCTGGAAGGGAGCGTGGATTACATGTCAATGTCTAAATGATCAGTAAAGTGCTTTAAAATTATAGAAATAAGAATGAAAAAAATTACAAAAATACGTAAATGCTTCCAAAACTACTTTTCTAGACGGGTTCAAGAAATTCACGAAGGCTAATGGCATCGGCCCATTATGAAAGATAAAGAAAATGCTTTTTTTTTTTTAAAGTATGATCATATAAACTTGTATTATGACCTCGTTCGGCAGGATTTTTGAAACATCGAAGTTACTTTCGAGACTAAGAAATTGATTTTTAATATATTTTTAAAAAATTATAAAAATAATTTATCTTATTAGAATAACTTTTAGAGGAAGCCGACTTAAGGTAACTTTCTAAAAAAAAAAAGTTTTCTATAACAAAACAAAAGCAAAATCTTTTCGGACTCTATATATGTCTTATTGTGCTAATTTGATTTTACATCAGTGTCCCATATGTAATTTCGAAGGACCACTTTGCATGGTGAAAAGTGACCGTTTCAACCTGAATATAATCCTTGTACTTGGCAATTTAGTACATGCAAGAAAGCAATTTGTATAGAAAAAGCTCGACGTTAGCAGGGGAGGACCCAGACCATCTGTCTTGTGGGGTCAAAAATGAGAATT
>CAIGRT010160745.1:0-10104 GCA_903798405.1 Fraxinus platypoda
ATTCATATTCATATTGTTCGGTATATAGTACAACATATATGAACATTCAAACATATAGTGGAACAATTTTTCGACTTGGAGATCACAATGACTGGAATGTACTGGATGAGGTAAAAGAAAGAATAGTCTTGGCTCCTAATCCAAAAAGAAAATTCGGATGATCAAAGAAAAAAGAATACCATCAAAAGGAGAGAAAATTCAAAGTGCAAAATGTAGAATATGTAGGAATAATGACCACAATCTTAGATCATGTCAAAATTTAACAAATGTGAAAAAGAAACCACAAAAGAATGGAAGACATATGAAACTAGATTATTCGATATTTTTTGTTTTAGAATTTTTTTCAATTCAAATATTCTAAACACTCCTAAAATACTTTAGGTAACATGTCAATTTTGAAGTTTATTATATATGTGACTTTGTTAAAAAAAGTGATGATGGATTTTGATGGATACGACTTTGTTAAAAAAATGCTTTGTTGTGTGTATGTGTATGAGACGATTGACATGGATCCACAGTTAGAAGCATTGTTACTTAATAAATCGATTAGGTTCCAGCATCCTCCGCTAAGCCCTTTAGCATGAATACAAAATATCAAACTACTACAACCAGCGACATAATGTTAATCACTTTTTTAACATACAAGAAGTTAGTATTTTAAAAGCTGTAAACATGCTATAGTTAGGTAACATATTACAATTCTTGAACACTGATACTAATATTGACAGATGCATCAACAATATCCCAACTCCATTGACATTGTAAAGAAAACATGTTAAAAATTCACAATAACACATTTTTAGAAAGCATACTTAATAACATATAAGTCACTTTTTTTTATTGGTTATGCCATGCCATGTGAAACATGATGGTCACACCAAGTGACATACAAGCTGCTAGCATACAAGTGATAGCTACATCACCACTAGTACCTAACTATAACATGTTTGCAGCTTCTAACATGCTAGCAGCTCGTATGTCACTTTTTTTGACATGATAGCAACTTGTATGTCACTTGGCATAATCGAGGTCGAACCTATCCCTGCTCCATTGATATTGTAAAAAAAAAAAACATGATCACAACTTCAAAAATTAACAATTGAAGCTATGATGCTACTATTAACATTGCCACTTTTTGTTAAATTGGTCATTACATACAAGACATCAATTACCAACTAACTTATGTACATCCACAAAATATTTTAACAACTAAATTAGTCATTACATAACAAAACATGTCTTCGCTTCTTCAAAATCATCTTCTTCTCTATCACGTCAATATATCACTAATCTGTCTCCTTTGACACCCATTCATTAGCTGCATGATAATTCTCATCTTACTTCTTCTTTCCATAAACATATAATTAAGATGCCAAGTTTTAATATGTGGAATGTTAAATGTCTTTGGCATCTCATTTAACTTTCCGTTAATGAGGTACTAGGCATATTTAATTACATATATTCCACAATATCCACTGCATGCAAAAAAGAAAAAAAGAATTTAGACAATTAAGTACTTGAATGTCAAATGAAAACAAAAAAAAATCTTTAGAAAGCAATCTAACATGTTATCTTGCTGTGGAAGTTTTGGAACCATTTTTATAACCAATGGTTTCAAAGCATCTTCTTCTGAAATGTCTTTTCACTCAAAGAAGTCAGTATGAAAAAGAAGATGATGAATTATATCAAAAAATGGTTTAACGGCCTCAAGTACTAAAGTCTTCCTAGCGGCTTTGTGGTACGAATTATATATATTCATGCACATGTTGAATGTCAAAATGATAGAGAATCCAATTGGCTGAATTGGACATTCTCATTGACACAAGTACATGGTCAACAAGGCTCCAACTTTTATTACATGACATAACAACCTGATAACATATGAAAGAAGAAAAGTATGCTTTTTTAGAGCAGACTTATTTAGGCAAAAATCAGTATAAAGACCTCTCATTTGGCTATCAAATTGAAAGTTTATAGTTGTAGCATTTATGCTTATACCATGTCCATGTCTTAACATCTTCCTCAAGTAATAGAAACACACATCGATATGCTACAAAGAAAGGGAAAAATGACAAAATCAACAGTTGTACTAAAAATTATATAAAAATAATCTTAAAACACCAACTAACAAAATAACTTACTGTGTCATCCATGCATTCATTAGGAGTAAACAATTCGTACCACCACTGCTTAGTAGATATAGTAATATCACCAAAGTAAAAGCAAGGATTGATAATAGAATTTTCATCATTAAAATGTTTATGCCTAAATAAAAAAAAATTAAAGAATTAATATGAAATGTTAATTTACTGGAAAAAATTCACAAACAACAAATATTAGTTACAACTTACTTATTTTTTCTTATCAATCCCTTCATGTACCAAAGCTCAAAAGCATCAACATCATGTGCCATTTGAGGGCCCACAACAACTAGGAATGCAAAAGTGCCTTTTACAGTGAGTCCCCGATGTAGAATCGTATTCATTGACCCAGGGGAATTGAAGAAGCGCTGCGGGTTTCTTTTCTCTTCAAGGGCATGTCTGAGGTCACACCATTATCAATATCAATAGTTTCAACATTTCCCTGTTCAATTCCAGTTTCACCTTCAATCGCAGCCGTGACTTTCAAAACTTTTTCCCAAACTTCATCTTTCAATTCAAGCTCATTGTCCAGCAATTCAATTCTGCCTTTATCAGATGGTGATGCAACATGCTAGAACACGAACAAAAACACAAATACAAATGTCAAATTATATTAACGTAAAAACATACATAAGTTATGAGGAAAAAAAGATAATAAAATGAAAACACAAGTACTTCTTGATTTTTTGCTAAATTACGAGTAGCAATATCATCAACTCTTAACCAATCATCTTCATAAAATTCTATTTCTTAATTCAAATTCATTTCAATTGCCTCGTCACTTTCTTCAATTCTCTCGTCACTATTTTTGATTTCCTTATCATTTTTTTCAACTGACTTGTCACTTTTTTTGACAAACACCTCAACATCTTTTTCCCCACCACTCATTTCAAACTCAATGCCTAAAGAAAAACTAGGGAAGTCAATAAACAACTGGTTTGTTTCATCAGGTAAATTCTCCACATCGTCGTACAAAAAAATCACAAGATACACAAAAAAGTCACAAAGATACGAAAAAAGTGACAATAAATTAAAAAATGACCAAAACTAAAAAAAAATGTCACAAGTATTAATTTTAAACTCGAAAACTCTTGAATACCTTCATTGGTTCTTCATTACCAGCTAACATCTTGTCTACTTTACGTTCCAAATTTTGTAGACGCTCCATTAAAATTTCATTCGTTTTAATCCCTTCTTCAACATCTTTTAGTTGGTTCTCAATTGGGTTTGATCGAATTTTGACTTCGAGATCTGAAATATGTTTTAAAATCAAATCATTTGATTGAAACTTTTAGTTCAACCACAGATAGCCATCTCAAAAGTTCTTCATTCAATTGCTGGACTTGTTGAAAAGAACACAAAATAATAAGAAGCAATAAATTGAAATGATAGAGAAATAATAAAAAAAGGCCCACAAACCTCGTCAATCTTTCCTTTGTTTTTCTTTTCTACAGACCTTCCAATTCGGTCAACAGATTTTACTTTTCCTCCATCTAGTAACTTTTTTTTGTTGAACAATAGGATGCTCAAAATCATCATCATCATGGTTAATCCCCAAACCTTCAACAAATAAACCAATTGCATACTTTTCTTCCTTCTCTACCCTAAGAGGCACAATTCGATTTACTTCCAAATGAAAAATACATAATCATATATATATATATATATATATATATAAAACTAACGACGTAAAATAAATAATAAAAGTAAATAAAACTTACTTTAATCAAATCAAAAAATGGTCTTCCTTCAACCCACAGATGTCACATGCTGATTACTACTCCAACTTAACATCTGAGAACGATGAGGTTTATGCTTAATGCAGTAATTCTTCTGAACAATAGTATGGATAGTTTCATAAATCCATACTTTAAAAGCAAGTAGGAATCCATTCAACTTATACTCTAAAAACTTCTTTTCCATAAAAATATTTTTCATTCTCTGATTAAATTCACAATTTAGGGATGATAGAGTCATACTAAAAATTTCTAAACCCCACGAAAAATAATTCAACTCCTCATAATTTACAAGACAAAAAAAAGAAAAAAAAAAAGAATCATCAACTACCTTATGATACGATGTACCAAAAAGGAATGATATAATCAAATAAATTATGCATATATCTACGACATCTTCATCTATAGTGTCAACAGGCAAATTTACAAACAATTCTTTTGTTGTGATGCTTTGGTGATCTTTGAATTACCGTTCTTTCAAACGATTCTTCATTCTCTATCGGGTAAAGTCACCATTTCCAGTACATTTAAGCCCTGGTATCAAACATAACTCTTCAACTGAAAATCTCACAAATTTGTCACAAATGTTGAACCACATTTCATTTGAATTGGGTTGTTTAACTTGTCTAAGCAGCAATTGGTATATCAATTGCTGTTGCAATACTATTTCCTTCAAATCAATGAGGACACCAAAGCATGTATTCTTAAATAAAGTCCTTTGATATGGACTAAAATTTTCATTTAAGTTTGTTATCACCTCGTGTGGAGATAATAATGTGACTTTTCTTTTGAACCGACACACTTGAGGGATTAATAAATCTCAATCCTGCAAAAATAAAAAAGATATAGTTAAAATAAAATTCAACAATAAATACATGTATTAGGAAAGTCTATAACATACACATTTGTAACATGTTATAATGATTGAAAACATGTTTGTGATATAAAACAAATAAAAGTGTGCATACACTAAAAAAAGTGACAATAAAAAAAAAGTGGCATAAAGTTAAAAAAAGTGAGATAAAGTCAAAAAAATGACATAAAGTTGAAAAAGTGACAAAAACTGAAAAATGAAAGTGACATAAAACCAAACAAAAAAAAAAGTGACACAAGAGGTTGTAATATACTGGTTTAATAATATCTACCGAAACAAATACGAGAATTGAGACTTTGCTTACATTTCACCCCATCACCACCAAAAAAATTAAAGAATATAACAATAAAAAAGATACGATTTCAACTCTGAAACAGATGCATTCAAGACAATATAGGTCCTTACAATCTTAATAATCTCAAAATCATGTCTGTTTATAAAATTTACACAATTTATAGAGATAAAGTTTAACGCATTTTTTACTTGTGTTTTAGCAAGAAAAGGCGTACGAGGCATTGAAAATGTAGAAGATGGCAAATGAAAGATGTGAGGGATTAAGTTCAGCTCAATTTGGTTCATTAGACCTCACTTTTGACAACTATCTCTCTTGGCCAAGGAACACTTGAAGATGACCCAAAAATTTCCCCACTCTTTTTTGATTAAATTTGTATCAAAAGAAACCAAACATGGTGAAAAAATTGTAGATTTAAAAGTCATCTTCAATGTGGTTAAAAGTGACATAACGTGACAAAAAAAAAAAAAAAAAANAAAAATGTGGCTTAACTTGACATGGATCGGCTTTTCAAATAAGCTATAGGCCTTAAGCATATTTTTAGTTTTCACCTAAATGTAATTTGAGTCATGGATCATGAATTTCCTCTTCACATAAGTCCGTCACCAAATGTTCCACCAACACCTCATCCCTTCACAACATGAGACACCCAAGACCTGCCATTATTATTATTTTTTAATGAAAGGCTTATAATCAATTCAAAATTTTTAACCCATTTCATTCCCAAAGATAAATTTCACATTGACAAAAGAGAAAACCAAAAGAAATATTTGTATCTAATTTTTTTAGTATCTTGAATGACTTCAAGCATTCAACATGCACTTTTGATGCCATCAAAGACGAATTCAAAACAAAAGAAAGGAAAAGTAAGGATCACATTAACATTTGATAAAGCAACTTACACATCCATACAAACACTTCACATAGATGTCACTTTAGTTATATGGTATAGTTAGTATACTTCAATGTGAAACAAAATAAAAACAAAGAAAGTTCAATAGAATCCATGCAAAACCAGTTTGATACTCATACCCTATAAACCTTAGACAATAACAGCTAAATTTATTCCACTTCTGTAGCTAAACAGTGAAGAATGTTGGCTACCTTGGGTTTATAAATTGTTGAAGAAATTCTCTTATTCTTCTTTGAAGATGGTTCATCATCAACATTTCCTTTCCTCTTCAAATCACTTTCTCTAACCATTGTAGAAATGGAAGTCAAATTTCAGAGTGAAGAAGTTGAAATCGAAATTCGAGTTTTTGATTTCGGATCGGAACAACTAGGGTTTCTGCTATTTGTGATTTGGGGTTTTATAGTGATATCCACGAATAGAAGAAGGAGAAATCAGTGATTCAGATCCAAATAGATTAGGGCTTCTGCTATTGCGATTCAGAATTGTTTGTGTCTGGTGTTTATGGTATCCATGAGTAGGAGAATGAGAAGACAAAGACGAACTCAAACATACGAAAGGCACGAAAATGGATGAAGACGAAAGCAGTGGCAATGGACGGAGACGAAAGCGGGAAAAATGGATGGAGATGAAATCGTAAGGAGATGAGAGCGTTTTTACGTTGAGGAGTGGGTTTGTACTGAATGAAGTTTGGATTTTAGGTTTAGGACGTGTTGATTACGGGTTAAATGGTTTAATCAGTTTTAAAAGGCCATTATTCAATTTAGTTATTTTAAGATGGCATTGGGCCTAATTCTTCCTTTTGAAAATTGCATTATGGCCCAATTGTAAAATTACATACATGACCCTCCAATTTCTCAAATTGCATAATAGACCCTTACTTTTAAAATTGTAACTTGAAGTTCATTAGCAGGGTTCCTTCCGTAGATCTTCTTTTGATGACTAGCAGGTATAGCTGGTAGGACAGAGGAGGATGAATTTGTCCTAGTTGGTTGGAAGAGAAATTCGAAAGTCACTGACACTTTACTTCCTAGGATGGTGACCAGGAGTCGGTCATAGGATACCTCTTCACGTACATCCAGATGAGTGCCATCATTGGGAATATGAGATGTATAGCTAGTATAGCTACTCGCAGACACCTCAAGAAACTTATTCAGCTTCATCAGGTTTATATTTTGGTTATTCTAGAGCCTATGGTTTTGGAGAAGAGTTTTGATTTTCTTCGTCGTTATCTGCACTTCAACTATGGTGTTCAGAATGAGTCGAATAAGGTTTGGTGTTTCTGGTGTGTTGGTACGGATATTACTGTTCTTCAGGATAGAATGAGTCGAATAAGATTTGGGTCTTTCAGAATTTGGGTACTACCATTACTGTTATTCATGATCAGATTCAGTTCCTGTACGTTAGAGTTTTTGATCCCAGACTAGCATGACCAATTTACTTGACACCTGTATATGCTACTTTTGAGGCCTCAATTGGAAAGACTTATGGGCGGGTCTTCACTACATTTTCCTTTCCATCGATTATCGTTGGGTATTCAGGGAAGACTTTAATGTTATTACACATGATGGTGAGCATACTGGTCATAGTAAGCGAGATCGTGGCTCTAGTGCCTTCTCTGATATGATGTTACACTGTGGACTAGAGGATACTGTCTTTTCTCACAAATGGTAGGGTCAGTAAGAGATTGGAAAGAGTTTTGATTAATTCTATAGCTACAGATTTATGTAGATAGCTTACTGTGATGCATCTGAATTGGACTTTCTCCGATAGTTCACATTTACTCTTACATTGGGCTTTTAATGATGATTTGGGCCCTAGACCATTTCGATTCCTCAATGTTTGGACTAAGCATCATGATTTTTTAGCCTTCGGTAGTGTTTTCCAATGGGTGAGGGACGCCGAGGCAAAGGTTGACCAGGCAGAGATTGAGTTTAAGAATGACCCTATACCGGAGCACTGTGATTTACCTCATCATGCACAGGTGCCTTAAACTGGTCGGTTTTTGGAAGCAAAAGGCCAATTCTCGTTGGGTGTGTAAAAAAGATCACAACACCTGATATTTTTATACTATTGTATAGGGAGACGGATCAGATCTCATATCAGGACTATCACGACTCTAGCAGGGGAAGTTCTTTCTACCTTAGCGAACATTCAGAGCTCGACGATCTCATTGTTCCAGGATTTATTATTTGCTCCTTCATAGCCTCTGGATTCCATATGTCCTGATATCATACCCAGGATACTGACGACGGCAGATAATATGGCACTGAACCGTCTCCTTTTGATTGATGAGGTGCAGAATGCAATTTTCAGTATTGATGGTGATATTGTTACAAGCCCTGATGGATTTTCATCCTTGTTCTACTAGCAATATTGGGATATTATACAAGATGATGTGTACGATATAGTTATTGATTTTTTTTAGGGTGGCCACTTGTCGCGAGGTTTTACTGCTACATGGATTGTTTTGCTCCCGAAGAGGGAGAATGCTTGTAGATGGACGAATTACTGACCTATCACCCTGTGTAGAGTGTTCAATAAACTTATCACTTAGCTATTGAACAAAAAATTGAGTTCATTACTGCCTCGTATTATTTCCCATCAGCAGAGTGGTTTTGTCCCCAATTACCTTATTGGGCATAATGTATTGCTAACTCAGGAGCTTCTCTACACGTTAGATGATAGAGTGCGTGGAAGGAATACTATGATCGTATGGATTGGGGATTAATATATTCTATTCTAGCGGCATTTGGTTTTGACCAGTTGTGGACTGATAGAATCAAACGGTGTATCTCAGAATGTCGTTTCTCAGTACTTCTAAATGGCCGCTCATGTGGTTTCTTCCAATCTTTACGTGACTCAGACAGAGAGATCCTATCTCTTCCTCCTTATTGATTATTGCTGTGGATTACTTATCTCGATTGCTTACCCAGAGGCTTCAAGTATATCCTAGTATGCAGTATCAGCATGGAGGTATTACTCTTGTTTCTCATCTTGCTTTTGCTGACGACATGATTATATTCACCAATGGCCAAATTAAGTCTATCAAAAAGGTCATAGACTGTTTGGAGCACTATGCGGAGGTCTCTGGCCAATTGGTGAATAGAGACAAGAATGGTCTTATATTGCCTAGGTGGACATCAAATATTTAGATATGGAGGCTCGTGATTTTGATTGAATTTTCACATTAGCGGCAGCCTAAAAACATACTTGGGAATCCCTTTGTTTAAGGTGGCTAAGATGAGCTTTCATTTTGATGATCTCGTTATGAAAGTCAGGAGTAAGATTTCTGGATGGGCTTCACGACTTGTTTCTCCTGGTGGTATGATTACTTTGCTGAGGTCAGTTCTTTCATCTTTACCTTTATATCATTTCCAGATTATGCAACCTCCTAAGGAAATATTGAAAAGGTTGGAGAGTATATTTGCACGATTCCTATGGGATTCTAAGGATCATGCGTGGCATTTACATTGGCAGAGTTGGAAGGAGATTTGCCTTCCTACTGACGGGGTGGACTGGGCTTTAGAAGATTACATGAAACGGTGGATATATTCTTCCTGAAGCTATGGTGGTTATTTAGGTCTCATAGCTCCCTTTGGGCTCAATTTTTACTTGGAAAATATTGTAGAGGGACACATACATCACTTGCAGCGGTTATTCATTCAATCTCTTCTATATGGAAGAGACTGAAGAGATTTGGACCACGTGCCAAGCTATACATTGCATGGCACCTTGGGGCAGATCAAATTTTCGTTCGGCATGATAGTTGGATAGGTGATACTACATTGGCGTCCATTTTCCCACACAAGCAGCACACATTTATGAAGGTGAAATAATTTTTCGAGGATACTGGATGGGATTTTGGACGATTATTACATGCTCTTCCACCAGTTATGGCAGAGCAGATATCAGTCATATCACTATGTATTGATATCCCTGATCGCATTTTTTAGAGGGCCACATTAGATGGTAGATTTGCTACCAAGTCAGCATGGAAGTTGGTCCTTCTAGTAGGCCAGTACAGGTTTCGTTTCGTCTACTTTGGAGCTCTATCATACCTACTACCATTTCTTTCTTCTGTTGGAGATTATGGCAGACCTAATACTAATTGATGTCATTATCCAGAGGAGGATCGACAGTCAGTTGGC